>JAJMCJ010000005.1:0-103920 GCA_030572875.1 Wickerhamomyces kurtzmanii | reverse complement strand
ATTTCATATTTCATTTTCATCCTATCATGCCATTCATCTAAGGACTCATTTTGCATCTGTACTGATACCACGATAATTGTCATATTATCGAAACCAACCCCGGTCTTCGAGTTAGCTAGGGTCAAGCAATAATCTAGTAAATACTTAATAATATCGTTTAATCTCATTCCCAGTCCTAATTGCCGTCTAATATGGTCCACAAGCGTTTTATTTTTAAACAAATCCCATATCCCGTCACATGCTAGTATAATAAACTCATCGTTTTTAGTGTTTAATATATGTGTTATTATCTCAGGTTCCACTGAAACTTGATATTCTTCTGGACAATAGCCTCTTTTAAATTGAAAATCACCAAAAGCTCTGGATAATGCCAGCACACCTGCGACTCTTTTAAAAGAAACAATACCTTTCGCTTTTCTTATCCTTATTAGTTCACCGATATGATCTGGCTTATGGTCGTAGGATAAATTCTTCACGTTACCGTTTGACGATAGTATTAATCTTGAGTCCCCAACATTACAGACATATAGATATTTGTTCTCTAGTATTACTAAAACAATTGCAGTCGAGCCACTGTCATCTGTGACCTTTTTGAGTAGCTCCTGATCGCTGCTCAAAAATCCGTTTTTCAATTTATTTATCATAGAGCCTGTAGCAGTTTTGGGTTTGGGTGTTGTTTCAGATGAATCTGACAACGAGTGTATTATATCACTAGATAAGTGCTTTGAGAGATAAGCAGACGTCGATGAGCCACCGTGTCCATCAAATACACCGAAAAATCTGTAATTCGAAGGATGATTGTCTATTACTATTTTCTTGAAATCAACCAAATGTGCATCTTCTTGTGTCAATCTGTAGCCTTGCATTGATCCGATACAATAACTGAATAAAGGGTCTTCCTTCAGCTCAATAGTCTTCTCTGATATAGGCTGGGAAAAAAAGTTTCCCATTGTTTTGTTCTGTTTCTTCTGTCTGCTCTTTCAGTTGTTATCTCTCTATCCTGGATATTGTTTTAAGTTCTAATATTGTACAACAAGTGCTGCTAACCAAATATTTTTTTTAAAAAAATATTTTTTATCTAAACGAAAACCCAGCATTACCATCATCATTGTGATCATCAAAGTAGCGCCGGATAGATAATTATGGAAACTTGTAGCTCAATTTCTGTTGTTTCCAGATATTTGACTCCTTTGCAGAAACAGCAGATTGTTGAGGATCTATCAGCAGATCTCAATGAACAAAACCTATCTATTCTCATCGATCTGATAACTGATTCGCCAGATCTTATCAATAATGGATTATCAGCTGAGCTATTAGGCTACTCCAAAAGCATTTTACTTTGTGGCGACTCTAATGATATTGATCAGATTGTTCAGTTATGCTGTAAGCTACCAAAGTTATTACCAAGCTTATTAGGAACTCTTGCTCAACATTTGAATGGGTTCATTCTAGACAACATGGATTTCAACTTTAAAGATATTTACAATACTTATATAAACATTCACGGTGAAGGCTTAGCAGAGAAAACAAACATAAGTTTAGTACTTGAATTCTTGGAAAAACTATTCATGATGGATGACTTATCGGTCAATTACAGAGACCTAGACTTATTACTTTATTTTGCGATTTCGACGAACGATTCAAAGATCTCTTCCTGTATTTCTTCATTGATCATAAGATGGAGGATAGATTTTATTGACAATGAGGAGTTTGTTTGGGATCTCATTTTTCAATTATTAAACTCAACCGATCCTCTGCATTTGGGTAACGGTTATATGTTATGGCTACGTTTTTTATCAACATGCTCTGGCTCCGCGATTTTTCAAGAAAGACTGAAATCAAATAACTATTGGAAACTGATTCAAATGGGCCTTATAAGTAAGGTCCATGAGTTTCGTAAATTTTCGTTATCCATTCTGAATCAATCTGTAAAATTAATTAATTTTAATTTTCAAAATGCCTATATTAGTTGGACAGACCCTTCAGATATTAAACACTGGCAAAAATTTTCAACGTTATACGAGATCATTGGTGTAGACACTGCACTGAATCAAATCAGGGATGCAAAAGGTGATATATTAGAGTTATTTGACGAGGATTCAAAGATAGTGCCGTGCTGGGGTTTATCATTATTATATTCTGGTTTTAAAGCTTCCATGGCATCCGTTCGTAAATATTTTGTAACGATTTTATTTGAAATCAAAAATTACAAGATTTTTGCAGGTGATGGCTTTTTTCTACGAAATTTCCTAAAATCTTTAACTATCGCAAATTACTTCATTGTTACAGTTGAAACTGGAAATCTATACACTTGTAGATATGGTTTGAGTCTTACTAAGTTTATTGAAAGCGTTGTACTGGGAAATAATCATGATCCAATATTAATTAACTCTATTTTTGATTTATTGGTTGAAATTGCATTATCCTTCGATCCCTCAAAAATATATATCTCATTAGGGTTGTTGAAATCACTAAGAAAATTTGAGAACTTGGACCAATTTATTCTAGGCAGTTTAAATAAGTTATATGAAATCACATCGGAAGAGGAAATCTTTCAAGTAACTAATCAAACAATAAATTTGAGAATTTTAACACACTTATCTCCAAATGGTAATCAGCAACGTTTTATAAACTCAGTCAACTTGTTCATAAAAAATAATGATTATGAAATTTTTGTTGACAACCTGGAAATCCTCTTAGACTACGTTTCAAAACATTATAATAATAAGTTTGACGACTATCTCGTTAATGATTCGAACTTAGTTGTTCTGTTTGCATTATTTCGTCATCGAGTTTGTGATCCATCAGATGAGTATTTGATTGAATTAAGTAAATCAGGTTTGGACGTTTCAGTCTATTCTACTAATTATGTTAGCATGCTAGAAAGGTTCGTGAACTGCTCACCAAACATAAGCTATGTTGATTCGCATAATATATTGAAATTGAAGGTTTTCAATAATCAAAGCTGGAAATCAATAAATTTAACAAAGCTATTTAATGCGGTTCTGGCATGCTTAAAAGATAGCGATATACATATTGAAAAATTCAGCTTTTTTGCTCACCTGTACGAAAAAGTTATTGAGAGCTCATATAATGAGGACTTGTCAATTGAAATAATATGCGTAATAAACGATTTATTAAACAATAATAGTACCACTAATTATAAGCAGAGAGATATATTGTTTCAGAGCTATTTTAGTATTCTAAAAAATTTTGTTAAGATCAATGAATTGGAAGATAGAGTTTTAAACAAGATTTTGTTAATAATAAAACAAAATCTAAAAAATTGTACGTATTACTCATTGATTGAAATATGCCAGATCTTTAAACATTTAAATAAGTACTATACGTCAGCAATTTCAACAATATTGGAAATTTTAGTAGAAATTTGGGAATTTCTAACATTTGAGAGGTTACTATTAAATCAAAAAGACTTACACTTGTTATTTATAGAGACATTATATGAACAGAACATTTTAATTGATTCAATCACAAATGACAAGACCTCTAGCATTTTATTTAAGTTGTCGTTAGATATTATTAAGCACTCTTACGCTAGAAGGTCGTTCTTGCCATTCTTAACGACCTTAATCTCAAATTATCAATTGAATTTTCCAGATCATTTTAATAAAACAAATTGGATTTTTGAAATCCTATTGAAATCATTTATATTGATTCAGTGCGACGAAAACAATTTTAAGTTGAAAAAAGTTGTCTCGGAGTTATATGATGAAGAATTGAACTATGGATGTGGTAATTTATATCTGAAAACGTATAACTTTTATGAAATTCAGACCAAGATCAATATAATATCTATAATTGCATCAAAATTAAACTCTCATCATTATTTGATAAGTTTGTTGGCAGCTATACTAAACTCGAAAGAATTCATAACATCAATTTCCAAAAGAAAAATGAGCGGAAACGATGAATCTCAAAGAATTTCGATTTTTCAAATTCTGTTGATAGTATTAAATTTAATCAGTGATACGTCAGTTGTCAAAGATTCAGTAAACGATGTCTTTATACCAAGATTAATCAACGAGTCAAGCCCATTGGTCAGAACATACTTAGAATGGGCGCTGTCCATATTTTTCTTGAAAAATGATACTAGTGATTTTAAACAATTTGAGGAGTTTTATAAGCTAATTCAAGACTTGAATAAACCGTCTTTGATAGTGTCATTTTTGAAAATTTCAATGCTCCTATTTAAGGGATTCAATAATGATCATGAAAAAGCTGACAATTTTTTGAATGGTTTCTTTTTATCTGTTTTGTTACCAAATTGCTGCTCCAACAAACCACTTATTAGACATTTTTCAAATTCACTAGTCTCTTTAATCTTGCCAATTATTGATGATAAAAAGTTACATATTGAAAATAACAATGTTACTTTGTTGAAGACATTGCATAATATTCATCATGAAAATCTGAAATCTGAAATTTATCTGAACGATCTTTATAAAATTGGAGATTCCTTATTATGGGAAATAGAATTAGATTTTCGATTATGTTTTATATTTGGTGGAGTTTTAGTAAAGACGACAACTGCAGATCCAACTAATATAGTTCACATTACCCAATGGGACTTCGAAAAATATTTATCATCATATCAAAAGTCCAATCTTAATATTGAGATCGGTAATGATAATGAGTTTAAAAAAATAATATCAAAATCTTCAAAAACCTCACTGGTTGACCACCAATTTAAATATAGAGATTTATCATCACCATTGCAAACCAAGAGTGGAGCATGGGAGATTGGAATGTCTTTCAATGAACTATCTTTTGACACAAATTGTAAAATCAAAAGAAACAAACTAATAGTCGTCGCATCTTTGGTGGATAAACCACCAAACTTGGGAGGTATATGTAGGCTATGTGATGTTTTAGGTGTTGGGTTATTAACCGTGAATGATTTACGTGTCAAGAGAGACATACAATTTCAGAAAGTTTCTGTAACAGCAGATAAATGGATGCCAATCTCTGAAGTCAGAATTTCGGAAATCAAAGAGTTTTTGCACTCTATGAAAAAGGAAGGTTATACACTTATTGGCTTGGAACAGACCAGCCAAAGCATCACTCTTAATAGTAAATTAGAATTTCCTGAAAAATCTGTCATTTTGCTAGGGAAAGAACAGGAAGGTATTCCTGGAGATTTATTAAGTGAGTTGGATTATTGCATTGAAATCAGACAAATCGGTGTAATTAGATCAATGAATATTCAAACGGCAACTGCAGTTATTGTTCATGCGTATTCTAGTCAACATTCTTAGTGTCACTATTGTATTTTTAAATAGGTTTTATAGTTGTTTGTGTCGTGTCACAAATGTATAAAAAATAACCAGTCGTCCGACGTTGTGTCGCGTGTAGTAAGTTATACATCCAACGAAGATATTCCTCTTAAAGTGTCCCAATTCATTAACTGAATCAATAAACACTGAAATAAATCTTAAATCATTGTAATCAGATATTCAGAAGGAATACAACTATTTATATAAAAAAAAGTACAGCATTTATTCTTAGTTCATAAGATATATAAGATACAATTAGTTCGAGAAGTAGTCAGTATGAAATTTCTTAAAATTAGTAGATATAGTAGTAAAGTGAATCAATTGAATCAATATAGTAATAACGTACTTTTATAAATCTATCAGAAATAATAATTTCAACATATAAGTAGATCAGAATAGAATAAAACAAAGGTAGTATTGAATTAATGTTAGTAGTGAATTTAAAAAAAATAACGACACCAGCAGGACTCGAACCTGCGCGGGAAAATCCCAAAAGATATCTTAATTTAATTCAAGTCTTTCGCCTTAACCGCTCGGCCATAGTGCCTATTGAAATAATAATAACATAAAGAGTCACTAAACCTTAAAGATGTCTTGGATTTGACTATAATCAGAAAATAGTTTCGTTACAAGTAGCACATATATTATTCTTTCAGAGACTCAGCCATCCCTTTCGGTTTAAAAAACAATCTCCATAATTTCGTTTCAGAGTGAACTAGGCGCAAGTTATTATTTTCACAGCCTGAAGGAGCTAGTTCGATGCCCTTGTGTGCGGATATACCAGCAAGAAGCGGAAAAGAAGTTAAAATTAGAATATATATCACGTGATAATTTAATACGTCCTATTTTTTATTTACTGAGAGAATCTTCCAAAGCTCTCAAAAAGAAGCTCTCAAAGAGAGAAAAGACCATTACAACAACATCTAAGTGTTGTAGTACACGGTTATTTTTTAACTGTCAAAACATATTTTTGCAAGGATATTTATTAAGGAAAGTGCTGCCCTAAACATATTATGAGCCCAGAGCGGCGTGGCCGGTGAAAGCTTGCCACCGGCTTTGTTACATAACCAGCGGTCCAGAACATGGTTCTCTTCAATGAGAATATAACATTTTTTTATATACCGTACTTAACTAAATAAACTCCACTCTCTTTTATATTTAATTATTACCATATATTATACCCAAAGTCACGTATACAATGCTCAGATACAATACATTAAAAAATACTCAATATTTGTCTAGAAGACTACTGTCTTCTAACACTGAATCATCTAAAGACTTAGTTGAGAAGTCAGTTTTACTGGGTTCAAAGTTAATTCGAAAGAACAACAATCAAGAGGAACACAAGGAAGTCAAAGACGGCTTTCATGACTTGTCTCTGTTGGACGACTCTATCAGAAAAGCTGAATATTTATCAAGGGATTTCCATGATTACAAAAAATTTGAGAGACTTCCTCCGAATTTTGCATATAATCAACATTTAGACGTCCACAACGACAACGAATTGAGATCTTTGTTATGGAAGTTTGATGCTCCAATAAGACATGCGTTTGCATATGGTTCAGGAGTGTTCTCTCAAGGTGTGCAAAAAGAAAAACCTCAGATTGATTTAATCTTTGCAGTCACGTATCCAGAACACTGGCATTCAATGAATATGAAAAAAAATAAAGATCACTACTCATCTTTGAGGTATTTTGGCTCTTCTTCTATTGCAAAATTTCAAGATCTAGGGGCAGGAGTTTATTTCAATCCTTATGTTGAAATTGATGGTAAAACTGTTAAATACGGTGTTGTTTCAATGGACGTATTACTTAAGGATTTGGCCGAATGGAATACACTATATCTAGCTGGAAGATTACAGAAACCGGTCAAAATTTTAAGAGATGATCCAAGAGTTCGTTTCTGGAACCAACAAAATTTGAGGGGTGCAGCTTCATTGGCTATGTTATTAAATGAAGGTAAACCTTTTGATGAAGAAAATTTTTATGAAACTATCACAAGTTTTAGTTATCAAGGCGATATTAGATATAAGTTAGGGGGAGAAAATCCAAACAAAATTCAGAATATTGTCAAAAACAATTTTCATTATTTCCAAAAATATTATAGTCCAATATTGAAGGATGTAGTTGAAAATAAGAACTTTTTCTTACCACCAGGTTTTACGAAAGAAAATGCCCAGGAAAAGATTCAAAAAACTATAGCAAGAACAAGCGCAATACAAACAGTTAAAGGTATTTTCACTGCTGGTTTAACAAAGTCAGTAAAATATGCTTTAGCAAAGAAAGACAAAGCAAATTCTAACTAAAGTTCATAATTTTATAAAGTTTTCTATTTTTCGTTTTTTTTTCAAGGAATATATGGTTGGGTTTTATACAAATAGTCATTCGTAGAAGAAATATATTACATTAATTTAGACATTCAAAATTACTTATCTTTTCAGCGCCTCAAACCTTTTTCTTAGTGCATCAAATTCATCCTCTGCTTTATTTAAACCAACATCACTGTTTCTCTTCTTTTTGCCAACACTTTTTTGAAGATCTCCAGGTATTTTCACGATTGGTTTAGGGTTATCATAAGTTTTACTTGGAGGTCTAATTGAAATTGGTGATTTTTCAGCATTCGAGTCATGTAAATGGTTCAAAGATAAGGATAACCTTCTCGAAGTGGAATTTCTAACTTCAGTCTCTATCGGATCCTCTTCAATTAATTCTTCTAAGACGATTGGCTTCCCACCTTCATCATCATCATCATCATCATCATCGACATTGTCACCATATTCTTCATCACTATTAGTCAACTGACTATACGGAACATTATACGCTTTTGCAATCTCCTTTAAATACAGTGTAACCAGCTCATCCGATGGTGGTTTGACAGATGTTCTCTTTAAAATTTTTTCTGGGATGCAGTTGTCTTCATTTTCCAGAGCAGAATGTGCAAATTCAGGGCCAAATTTATGGATTAATAGCTCTCTAATCGTCGTTAATTCCTTTATATCGGTATGAGTTGCAGAGTATATAATTGTCTTTACAGCCTCTTCCAAGCCTGGATCGCACTCTTTTTTGTCTAATAAGCCAATTCTTGCTAACAAAAGCTCACAATATAATTCCAAAATCTCTAACAGTTCGATATATATGTCTTCTCGAATTATGTTTTCTACTCTGATTTTGGCACTTTCTTCTTTACCTGCAGCTAAGAGCTCTGCCATCTTTTGATAGGAGTTAGTGAAATGGTAGATCTCAATAGAAAACGGTGCAACTTACTGTTCTTCTCTGTTGCTTCGCTAACACTGTTTGCTTGGTTTGAGTGAAGCGTAACCTGCTGATCACCATTTTCAAGGAGATCTTCAGTCTAGACTAAAATATTCATGGTCAGTGGCCTGCTCTTGAAAAGGAGTAAAATGACAATGCATACCTGTGGTGATATAAGTGGTGGCATTTTTGAGAATCTCTGTTGATTTTCTGTGATTTAACTGTATAATTAACTTTCAGTTTAGTTTCAGATACTAGTTTATCCAATAGTTAATATGCGATGTTGTACTACAGAGATAAGTTGGCTGTTTCATGAATTCGTAAGAATTATAATTGACACACGACCGGAATTAGAGATTTTATTTACTTACAAAAATACATAAATTAACATAAAAATACATAGAATTACATTAAATTACACATAATAAATTACACGGATGAGAAAGTTACTAACATATAACGCGAACTCAAACAGAAAGGTATTTTTCCATTAAGTAATTCGATAGATTGGTGTTACCACTAACGTTATAAATCAAAATCAGGTTATATGCAGCGTGCTTCTTCAAATCTTCTTCATCAAAATCTTGTAGTACCTTATCATAATAAGTTACTGCAATCGAAAACAGGCCCAATAAGTGGTATACTTTGCCTAAATTATAAGTGGCTTCCTGTTTTTCTACCATCCCCATTCGACCTCTGATTTCGTAATATTCCATCAGGTATTTTAAACCCTGTAAGAGCTCCAAATGTCGATTTGTGGATAACCTTTGCATTGCTCTGTGAATATGAGCTAAACCTGTAATAAAACAAATCATTGGATCATTCTTATATGATTTATACATTCTTGTTAAGTATACCAAACTTGGAACATAGCTTCTTCCAACAAATAATAAAGAAGCATATATATGCAGTAAATAAGGATCATCTTTTTCAGTATCAACATCCTTATTCAAAATGGTAGCCATACCTGTAATCTTTCTATTCAACCTTTTGGCATCATATGCTTTAATTTGTCTCAAAAAGTATTTTTGGTGATTTAAGGCGATGAAATTCACTATTGAATTTTTACCAGAGGGCAACGAAAGTAGAAATAATCTTAGTACATCTTTGTGAAACTGAAAATTGTTCAAAATTGTTCTGATTGAAGACATTAACTCTTTCGAATCGTCATGCTTTATCGCTATCGACAATTTCACAAGATTCATAATATCATCCCTTTCTTTATTTTGGAAGAAAACGTTAACGTTCTTAGCATTATCAATAATACTGTTAGCATCTTCTGGATTTTGATATTTACAAACAGCTAAGGCGTACTGCATAAATAAATCAAACCATTGATCATAAGTCAAGCTTCTAAACTCAGTCTTTGAAGTCAGTGAAACTTTGTATTCTACGTTCGAATCTCCTCCTTCATATAACTTAGAAATTCTTTCTATTTTTGAGTCAATATCCATTCTTAGATTTTTGGTTCGAGTTAAAATACCCTTAAATTGTCTCGATCTATCTTTTGGGAAAAAATTCTTCACATTTGAGAAAATTTCAATTAATTCTGACGCCAGTTGAATCCACATTCCTGCTGCAACCATATCATCGTTTTCTAGACCAGGCAATAACCGTTGTAATCTTTTATACTTTTCAGAAACATTACTTGTTAATTTCCTTTCTATTTCATTTCTCTCACCTTCTGATAATTTTGCACTTTTCTTATGTATCCGCTGTGTTTTATTTTCTATCATTGCATGATTACCAGTCTCAGGAGTTAATCTTTGAGTATCTTCGTCTTCTGGTTCTTGAGACGATTCCTCAAATGATTCAAGCCCTTCGCTGTCTTCACCTGTTTGTTTTGCTGATTTCTTTTTTTCATTTATAACTTCACCTGCTTGATTTGCTAATGTTTTTCTTTCTTTGGTAACTTCATCCAACAACTTTTGTGATTCTTCGATCTCGTGTAAGTGATACAATACTTCAACCAACGATAATTTGATGTCTAAATTATATGGGTCAATTTCCAACGCTGCAATATAACTTTCTTTTGCATCTTCGTACCTCCCTGTTTCTTGGAAGCATTTAGCTAATAGCCCGGATACCCCATCTTGAACGTATTCATCCACCTCTGAAATAGGGGAAATAAATTTCAATGCTTCTTGATATAACTCAAATCTTTCTAAAGCTTTTGCGACCTCATAATACAGATCTTTAATATCATCCAAAGGCTCTCCAAACAAGAATTCAAAATGAAACAAAGCTTCATTTGTATGTCTTGCATAAAGTCTGAATAACCCTAGTTTTTCTCTGATATCAATTGGAAGACCATGAGGTTTCTGCTTGGTTTTACTAGGTAGCTTTTCGAACAAAGCACTTTTGAATCTTCTATCATCAAATTCTGCATCATCATCGTTATCGTCCCAAAAGGTTTCAGATTCTCTATGTTGAATCCATCTGGCTATTCTCTTTATTGTTTTGATTGCAATAATATCATTTCTTTGATTCTTAAATAGTTCACACAAAATATTTAGACAAGACCAGTCAAACGGTACTGGTCTTCTTTTGTAGTTATCATCTTCATCATCTTCATTGTCCTCGTCATCTGATTCTTCTTTGTCACGAGGAAGTCCATGTTCACCTTCATCTCTTTTTCTTTGTTGAATATTGGCATCAAATATTTTTAGATACATCGAGATAGCATCATTAATTCTCCGTTGTTCAAGATAGATAATGGCTAACTCTCTAACAATAACAGCATCATCTGGATGTGCTCTATGGAGCTTTTGAAAATTTTCTAGGGCTCTACCATACTGACCGGTTTCTTTGTATAAAATGGCTCTGTTGAACAATGCCTTATAATCAGAACTATTGCTTGTAATTGCTCGACCATAACAATACAAGGCTTGTTGGATATGCCCTAATTCAGTACTCAATTCAGCAACAGTACACCAAAATTCACCATCCAAGGGATGAATATGAGCAGCTAAAAACCATGAATTACAACAGTCATTCAACCTGTGCTGTTGCTTATATATCTCACCTAAGGTTTTATAAGCAGAGTAGTTTTTTGAATCTTTCTTGATAATTTCCAAGTACAGTTGCTCAGCAACTTGGATATCGTGTCTAACAAATGCTTCATTTGCCTCTGATAATAGCATACGAACCTCAGGGTCCAATTCCTTTGCACGATAAGTCCTGGTTTTCTTCTTTTCGGTTTTCTTCTTTTTCACCCTAAAATTGCCTGCTTCTCTTATGGCATCCATAAAACTAGATTCATCATCTTCCTCATCAATCGAGTCATTATCTGAGAACTCTGCAGCGAGGTCTACATCAACACTACCATCGTCATCTGCAAACTTCGAATCACCTTCAATTAGCTCTTCATTATCTGAAAATATTATCGATCTCTCATCTTCATCGTCCTCGTTTGGTATGATAAACGCCCTTAATTCGTCAAGGTTCGTTTCATCAAATAAGTGGTCTTCGTTATCCAACGCTTTCCCACTTGATACGTTCTCAAACAAGTTTGAAGAAACAGTGTCCTTGGTTTTTTCTCTCTGTTTACGCTTTGGAGCCATAATTGTTTAAATTGGTCTACCAAATACAAATTAAATAATCAATTACAAGCGTTAAATTGAAGTCCATTAAAGTGAAATCGAATAAAGTAAACATCAAGATATATCTATCTATGTTTTTGTTTTTTTGATTTTTAAAATCCCATTTCGCGATCCTTACTTTTTGATGTGATGGGACTTTTGGTTACAAGTTTTATTTTATTCCTCTTTTGGTGGCAATTTTGATCTAGATCACTAGCAAGAAAAGATATAAATGGTATGTTGAATCCTTCTTCCAGCTAAATTTAGCAATTACTAATAAGATGAAGTTTTCTGGATTTGGCGGTGGTTTTGATAATTTTCAACCATCTTTTGGTGGGTTTGTGAATATTCCACAGAAATTTGAAGATTACTTCAGATGCTATCCAGTTGTTATGATGCCTGATTCAACAAGAAAAGATGATGCTAATTTTGGTGGTAAAATATTCTTGCCTGCGAGCTCTTTGAATAAGTTAACAATGCTTCATATCAGATACCCAATGCTGTTTGAACTTTCTAGTGAAGAAACTGGGTTGAAAACGCATAGCGGTGTCTTAGAATTTATATCCGAAGAGGGCAGAGCCTATCTACCTCAATGGATGATGTCTACGCTAAAGGTTAAACCGGGGTCTTTAATAAAAATTTCAAATTCAGATCTACCATTAGGTAAATTTGTTCAGATCGAACCTCAATCAGTCGATTTCTTGGATATTTCTGATCCAAAAGCTGTTTTAGAGAACGTATTGAGAAAGTTTTCCACATTAACTGTTGATGATATCATTGAAGTAAGTTACAATGAAAAAATTTACGGAATAAAGGTTCTCCAGGTTAAGCCTGAATCGGATTCCCATGGTATATGTGTCATCGAAACAGATTTAGAAACAGATTTTGCTCCACCTGTGGGTTATGTTGAGCCAGATTATTCAAAAAATATATCGAAACCAAGTAACAAGGATGAAAAATTTGATCCAGCAAAATCTCTTGGAACCATGGCTAAATCGCTAAACTATGTAGGTTTGACCAAAAACCGAGAAGGAACACTGTTTCATGGCGAAGGTCAAAAGCTATCAGGTCGTGCTATTACCGTAAAAGACAAACAAACCAATAATATTGAAGAAATTAGTTTAGATGGCCCTCCTGCTCCTCTGAGACTACCAGATGGCCAATTATTTTTTGGCTTTCCAATTGTTTCTCTGAAACCAGAAGAAATTCCAGGAGAGAATAGCGAACTGAATCCAATTTTCAGTGGTCAAGGTCAATCCTTGAGATCAAGTAAAAAAAGAAAAGACCCAAAAGTGAATCATGAATCTACGAAGTCAAAGGTACGAAGCCCAGAGATTATTGAAATTGATTAGGTAGACGCTTCTTACTTATTTTATCGTTATTGTGCATCTGGTTAGGTTCGTTTGGTTGCTTTTTTTCTCTAATATTACTTACTGAATTATTTTCGAAGTAAATAAAAACCATCTACAACTTAATAATGTAGTTCAGATTTGAGTCTTTTTGGTTATGCAAGCAGTAAATCATGAAAAAATCATTATATTTAAAATAAATAGAACTGCATAATCATTGCTATTAACTGACGTCTTTCTATTTTTCAACCTATTCTTTTACTCACAACTCTTTTTAAAGCGAGTGGCAGTTCCTCATCGTCCTCTTCACTTGTATCTTCAAATTCTGATCCTGAATATTGACCTAAAGTTTTATGTCTTGCTAAATTGATACCGCTAGTACCTGAACCAATTGAATAAACCCGACGACGAAAGTTCTTTGATATTTTGCTGTTGTGACTACTTGCAGCTGACTTATGCGACGAGATTTTCTGTAAGTTCAAGAAGGATGCATCATCATCATTATCATCATTTATTAATGCAACTGGGTCGAAATCCTCTGATTGAAACCTTTCACTTTCATGATCATCACGATCATCACGATCATCAGCATTATTATAATGATCACCATCATGATCACCATTGTTGATATGATTTTTATTATCAAAGTCATCTCCATAACCACTGTTATGATTTTCCTTCATGTTTTCTTTAACAAATTGTTTCTTTTCTTGATTTACCAAACTTTCTGAAAAATGATTGAATTTGTGGTTGTTGGAATTTTTGTTATTATTCGCATCACTAGTAAAATTATCTTGATTTCCAGCATGCCCATCTAAGAAAATGCTATAGCCCCTAATTGTCTTAGCTGCCCAATCATCATATAACGATCTACTCAAGAATCCGTATTTAAATTCATTAACACCTACTAAAATTTTAGTCAACTCAACCAATTCTTCAATATATTCAATAACTTCCTGGGTTGCTGAACTTGATGCACTCCAACTCATAAATTTTTCTTTCAAAATATTTTGATTATTTTTTAACTGCATGATTTCATGTCTATTTTTTCTAGTAGGAATTTTAACAACAATCTCATCGCCACTTTCTTCTGATGAATATCCAAATCTATCATCAGGATCGAGACCGCTTTCTTTTGTTTTTAACGAATATTTCTTCTGCAATACTTCTCGAATTCTATTGATAAGTCTCTTATGTGCTATTTTTGCACTGGGAATATACTGTGGTAATGGTGTTTTACTCAGGAATGCTTCCTGGACGGCTCTCATTATACAACTGATTGAAGCAGAAAGCTGTCTTCTATACGGGTACACCGTTGAGTTTAGCTCTTCAATAATAGCTGAACCATAATGTATTCTCAACAGAACAATGTTATCCATTCTATCAATAATTTGTCTCAATATAAAAATAATTTCGGTGAACAATTTCTCCAAATCAGTGAAACTTCCCTTCAATCTTGGTTCTCTTTTAGCGGCTGATTTATATCCATCCGCCCTATTCAATGCTGATTTCGCCATTATTGAGAGCTTGCTATATTTTTCATGTCGTTCCTCCGTAATACTCATTTTACTGACTTCACCATCAAGACCTATTGAAAAGAGTAATTGCATTTCGGAAATCGCACCTGAGACAAATGCAACCTCTTCAGTTAATTGATCTCTTGCTTTCATTGGAAATAAACAGACCTGAACTAACAATGCAACTGCTCCGCCATAAATCATAGCCAGACATCTTTTACCAAAGCTAGTCAAAATAGATCCACTGATATCAGAAGGTAGGGCCGATGATAGTAAAACTATGTAAACTGAAATTATACCAATGATAGCTGCCTTGACATATGGTGTGCCTAAAAAATAATAGAACATTGGAACTACACCTATGACAGTTACAACAACTTCCAAATATGGATTCTTTTGATGATTACCTGCAACATAAGACAAATAACCCCACGCTGCACCTGATACAACTCCAACACCTCTTAGAAAAAAAACAAAAAATGTACTTCCAACACTTGGCTCTAAAACCAGTATACAAACAAACCCAATCCAAGTACCTCTTATATCAATGTACCAAATTCTTGATTTGGGAACAAATCCTGGAAAAGATGCTAGCATCAAAGCAACTGTCACTTGTGAACCAAATCTGAAGTGGTCGGTATATTTAAAATAGAAGTCTTTCAAAAATATTGCTGATCTGATGAACAAGGTATGGACCTCCTGCCAAAATCTTGTTTTGCTCTTATTTTTCAATTCTTTGGCTTGAATAGTGGCCGACAAATCTGGTCTGTCACTATTATCTAAATTGACATTTTCGTTCTTTTTAGGTAGTATTTTCAACTCTTCTCTAACTGGTCTTATTTTTGCACCTTCTTGATACACTTCGTTTAAAGCTGAAGCTCCCCCTCCATTTAAACTGGCAGTTTCATTGATATTGATACTCTCTGACCTATGAGCATTGAACCAATTTTTCAGTTGTTGGGTAGAAGTCAAGAATGAAAACCATAATTTCCTTCCAAATACTTTTTTATTTTCTCTAGTTTTTCTAATTTCTAAAATTTTTTTGGCTTCTTTTAACATTGTAACTACTGAATTCGAACATTCTTTGAAATTCATTAAAAATGAAGAAAGTAAAAAAATTTCATCTGTGGGTGTTAAATAGTCATCCTCGGTTTTTATGTTTTCTAGCTGTTTTCTAAATTCAACATCAAAGTCTGTCATAGACTTTGCTAGATTGTTTATACTTTGATCAAAATCTTCTTCTTTGATGTCTGAAATATGAAAATACTGATGGTCTTTGATACAGGTTGGTTCTGAAGTCACTGAAGTATCAACATCATATGAATAGCACAATGCCAATTCAATTAAGTATAAACTTTTGGTCACCGTTCTGTGCAAGTTAAAAATCTGAGATTCAATTTTCGATAAAACCTTTGTTAATAAATCCACATTTGCATGCGTTACACCTTTTTCAGCGGTAGTATTTGGATTTGTGTATAATGATTTTCCTATCAATGAAAATTCCAATTGGCATGCATTAATCAGAGCACTTATATACATAGAGGTCGAGTTCATTTCTCCAATAATTCCTTTCAACTCTGCTGGAGACAGATAAGAGTATGATATCTCATATAAACATTCTTCTAAAACCGAATGGCATGAACTCAACTTGTTTCTTAACGTAGTTTTCTTTTTAGTTACTTGTCCCAATGAAGGAAGCTTCTGATCATAGAGCTCTGTTTTTGAATTAATGCCAATGAAAAACTGAACTGACCAATCAATAGACGAATGCAGTTCAGTTAGAGCGCCTATCGCTGCATTACCGACGTATGAGGAACCAAATTCTGGGAATAAAGCCAAATTCCAAAATAAAGCCATCGCAATACCCAAATAAAAAGGGATTGAAAATGTCTTTGAAACGTTCCCTGCAGACTCATTTAGGTCACCCAAAAATGCAAAATGAACAACTAAGAATAATGGAAAAACCATATGAAAAAACCTTGATGAAACGCTTCTCATCCAGCCGTGGAAAAACAGCATAATGATTTCAAAGACAGCCAATATTGCCAATGCAGCCTCATAATTATAATAGTTTTTGTGATACTGTTCTTTGTCACTCAAATACCAATGGCTGCCTAAGGCTTGTTGAGCTAAAAACCTAGCAAGTAAACTGTACGCGTTGCCGACTAATAGACCTGTCGAGCAAAAAATAATATGCTCTATCATTGCACCCGTTCTTTTACCAGGGTTAACCATTACTGATATTAATGGAAGCATAGCAGGCTGATCACCAAGCCTTGTGCGGATTTCTGGAATAAGACAGAATATCAATGAAATAGTAGAATGCACGGTACATTTGAATATACGTTGACATACTATTCTGTCAATTGGAAATTGCTTCTTCAGTTTCTTCACTATAATTGTGGCCTTCAATTTCGTACTTAAGGATTTCATATTGTTGTCGTTAGGAACATCTTATAGACGGCTTTGCTTGCGTTCTCACTTTTTGATTTATTTAATGCTTTATACAAGTTTACAAATAATGCTAGAAAAGAAAGAAAAGATAGCAATAATATTTGATTCAGGATACACCTTATAAGGTCTTTTGGTTATTGTTGATGGAAAGATCTGAAGAAAGAAAATGTTTTATTTCAGCGGCTACATCAACTGCGCATAACAATTCCTCTTTTAGCGTTTATACTAGTGTTATGATGGTTTTCTACAATACAAAGTTAGATCTGTTAGTTGAAGATAGAGCAAACATTTTGATCAGTGTTGGGTAATATTTGAACCGGTAATGTGTCTATTGTTGAAGAGAATTTAACAACAGGTTACTATTTTTGCAGTTGAATCTTCAATTTTTCTTTCGTCGTATAGGGTGAGTGTGGTTTGAACAGGGGAAAAAAGATCGATACACAGCAATAAATTACACGTACAAACGAATAACAGAGCATATTCAAACACAGATGGCAAATTACCGTGAAGTTTCAGTGTAACTTCTCAGTTACATGATTGGCTCATAATAACACCCATATGCGTATTCAATATTTCTGATTGTTGTTACAGGAGCTATTGCATAAGAAGGGTGTATGTATTCCCTACTGAGCTGAAATTTGCTAGCTGCTTTACGATATTCGAAAAGGAATCGCAAACAAACCAATCCGAGAATGGTATTCAAAATATATTGCTTATTAATTTGTTGGGTGGAATATATACAGTTAATGCAGAAAGTTAAACAAATCATCAACACTTGTACCCAAAGTGAAGAATCCATCCAAATGCTTACCATATTGGTCGCACCCTTTTTCATTATATAGTTGGACCGCTTCAGGGATCCACTTCTTCATATTCTCTACTCTTCTTTCACTCGATGGATGCGTCGACAGAAACTCAGGTACTGCATTTCTTCGTAGTAGCTGCGATTTTTCAAAATTTTCCATTCTTTTCCACAATTCAATCGACTCGTGAGGATTGAAACATGCTTTACTCATCATCATTAGGCCGATGTAGTCTGCTTCACTTTCCATTGCTCTGGAAGCTGGTAGTTTGAAAACACCATTCAAAATCAGGGAATTGAAAATATCGGCACCAGTTATTGCATATAAGACCAATCCAATCATCGAGTATATCGGTGCTTTGGATAAATTCTCCGAAGTGTGTCTTGCCAATTGATGTGCGAATTCATGCGATAGAACGGTTGCTAAACCATCTTCATTTTTACAGATTGGCAAGATTGAGGTGAATATGAAGACTTTACCACTTGGTAATACAAATGCATTTGGAGGTGCGTTGGGATTATTGATAACGTGAATTTTCCAATCAAGCTTTTCATTGCTGCCGCTGACCTTCAAGATTCTTTCGAATATTCTTGTGATTTTAGTTGTAGTAGGATCGTTTGGAGGCAAAATGAACTGTCTGTTTTCTGCTAAAACTTCCTTATAAGTGTATTCTCCAATTTTTTGTTCAACAGATTTTGGTATCCAGATAAACCTCAATCTCTTAGAAACTGGCGCTTCTTCAAGATGTGTCACATAGAACAGTAGCCCAAAACCAACTGTCAAGCCTAAATACTTTCTTGTTTTTGGGTCCTGCAATAAAGTAAAAGATGTTTGATTATTAAATCTTTTGTATGTGGCGTAGTTTCTTGTAGTCCTCGTTGCTCTTACAGTAGTGAATGCTAACCTGTTGAAAGTCGAGCCACCATTCAGGCCTGATGATAACCTGTGAAGTCCCCGAAACATCTGAAAGCACGTTTAATTTATATAACTATTGGCCTACTCTACTCATTGATAATGGACTTTCTAAAATTGTATTTGGACGGACGGATTTAAAGGAAGCGAGTGGTTACGAGCACGGAATATCTGCCCAAACCATTCAAACAAATTAAAAATGTAAAATATGATTATATATGTGTTTTCAAGAATCAATAAGAAGTAAGAACTAAAAATCGAAAATGGCTAAAGCAGAGATTGGTACTCCAAAGTTTCTCTCTAACCAAATGAAAGCTAAAGGCCTTCAAAAGTTAAAGTTTTATTGCCAGGTATGTGAAAAACAGTGCCGTGATGATAACGGTTTCAAATGTCACACTCAATCGTTATCTCATATAAATAAAATTAAATCAATCTCAAAGCACGATATCACAAAGTACACAAATCAGTTCCAATCTGATTTTGTAAGGTTACTCAAACTCTCCCATGGGGAGAAAAAAATAAACGCAAATAAGTTTTATAATGAATATATTCAGAATAAAGATCATATTCATATGAACTCAACCAGTTTTACAAGTTTGACGAGGTTTGTTACACATTTAGGAAAACAAGGAATTGTTAGAGTAATACAGGAAGATGATACAGAGAATGGGCTGTTTATCTCCTATATTGATAATTCTGCGACGAATATTATGAAGAATGAGTATTTGAGAAACAAATTAAAAACTGAGAAAACTGAAGAGCAGTTGAGCTTGAAAATGTTAGAAAAGCAAATCGAAAAAGGAAAGGAAACGCTGAAGGAATTTGATGATGTAAATGATCTACAGTATGTCAGAGATGATAGTAAACCAATCAAAATTTTATTGACAAAACCGGTCGAAATTAAAAATGCTTTCAGTCCAAAACCAAATAATGTTTTTAAAAGAAATGCATTAAAGAGTAATTCTCTCAGAAAATTTAACTCACCAAATGCGTCATTGAAGAGAAATTCACCAAATGATGACAACGTGGCCGATAAACAGATATCGGTGATTGAGAAGCTAGTTTTGAGAGATATGGAATTTAAAAATAAGAAAGTTAAAAGATAAAGTTTCGAAAATTTTGAGAATTTTTGTTTCATTATATTTTTATTAAAAGTGTGGGCAGTTTTTATGTATAATAGTAGCGACGGGTATGAAACAAACTAATTCAAAATCACAAGTAATACGTAGCTTAAAACTGTATTTAACTAATCGCTTCTATATAACCTTCTTTCGTCTTCACTTTCATCGTCAATATCAAAATTTTCATGATAATCATGGATTGAAACATCATCATTATCAATACCAATGTCAAATTCTCTTTCATTTTCTAACTCAAGCATTCTTTGTTGAGTTTTTGTAAACAAAACCCAAGCAGTTGTACTGATTGCAATCATTGTAAGAAAAATGCTCAACAAATCAAACAATTTTGTACTAACATCTTTATCGGTACCCAAATCTTTGATTTTAGAGCCGATGAATAAGTACATAAACAGCTTTGGTGATGTGATAACACTGCCTAGCGTGAAATTGATAGGCGTGACACCAGGGATTGCAGACAATGCACCATTGCTCAGAGAGTACGGCAATGGACACAATCTGATCAATCCTATAATGAAAAAACTGTTGTTGTCTTTCAAAACTGACGAAAAAGCTTCGAATCGTCTATTGGAGCTAATCAGGTTTTCAGCAGAATTCCTTAAGAAATAGCGAAAAAGCAAAAAAGCAGCAAGAGAACCTGAAATTGATGATGATGACAACACTAACCAACCCTTAAGTGTGTGCCCAAAAATCATTCCAGTCACTGTAGATAGGAAGGTGAACCCAATTAACGGTGGGAATGAAACGATGAATATTAGACCAAACACAATAAATGGAGTCTTTCGATCAGTAGACCACTCATCTGTGTATGTAACTATTAAATCTAAAAGGTACTTGTGATATATCAGAGCCAGAAATCCAAATATACTCAAAATTATGAGCGTAGAGAGAATCAAAAGTTTTTTCAAAAATGATTGGTGTTTGAACCAGTTCAGCACTGAATAACCAGTTGCAGTCAGTGTTGTGAGTGTATCGTCTAAAAATGAAGCCGATCTTTCGATTACCGGCGTTCCTGACAATCGCGATGGCAACTCACTTGATAGTCTAGGCATAACTTGTCTTATTTATTAGGCGATGGTTTCTTGAAGTGTTCTGAGTTGGTAAATGTTCATTTGGGCAATGCTACTACTTTTATAAATTCGATCAAATCTTCTATTTTTCATCGGAACATTGATATTTTAGTCTGTTAGATCATAACCTTCGAATGTCCGATTTCTACAGAAAATATCTTCAATAAAACTATAAAATTACACCAAATAATAAAACTAAAGACCTTTTAGACAATAGATTAATTTAATACTTCATTACGATAAATTACTTCAATCACAACATAAATAATTGGTAAATTTCCCTATATTTCCGAAAATATGAGTTCCGATCCGGTCGCAATTAACTTAGATAGTTCTGCGTGACGTCATTTAGAAAACACTTTAAAATTAATATATTTAAACTCTTCCAAGAGTTGTTATTCAATTCAAAAAGAAAAATCTTGAATTAATTCATAGCCAATCAGGTATTGAATCACTCGTACTATACCATAATCTTTAAACATGCTTACGAAAACATTATCAGGACTTCCAATTCCTCAGCCTTATCCAGAACTATCTGATAACATTATGGATTTGTTTTCATTGAGAGGTAAAGTTACTTCAGTCACCGGCTCGTCAACAGGAATTGGCTTAGCCGTTGCAACAGCTTTTGCCCAGGCTGGTGCAGATGTTGCGATCTGGTATAACAGTACACCTTCTGATGAAACCGCTAAGGAAATTTCAGAAAAATATAACGTCAGATGTAAAGCATATCAATGTTCTCTAACGGACTATGATGATGTAGAAAAAACAATTCTACAAATTGAATCAGACTTTGGAACGATTGACGTTTTTGTGGCAAATGCCGGTATGGCATGGACTTCTGGTCCGCTGATTGATGTAGAAACAAATGATGAGTGGCACAAAGTCATTGATCTGGATTTGAATTCGGTATATTATTGTTCGAAAGTGGTAGGTAAAATTTTCAAGAAAAATGGTAAAGGCTCAATGATATATACATCTTCAATGAGTGCTAGTATAGTTAATGTTCCTCAATTGCAGGCCGCATACAATGCAGCCAAAGCTGGAGTAAGCCATTTTGCAAGATCATTAGCTGTTGAATGGGCTGGATTTGCTAGAGTGAATACTGTCTCTCCAGGTTATACCGCTACTGATCTATCAAGTTTTGCACCAGATGAAATCCAAAATGTATGGTTCTCGTTGGTTCCAATGGGTAGGGATTGCTTACCCAAAGAATTGGCAGGTGCATATCTTTATTTAGCTTCTGATGCTAGTTCGTATACGACTGGCGCAGATATCAGAGTTGATGGTGGTTACTGCGCACCTTAATCAGAATATCTTGTAACATGCATTCAATCGTAGAACTCTGACTTAATAAGTGAATTAGTTATTATTAATACATCATTATTCTTTAAGTAAATTAATATATCATTATTATATTATTATTATATTATATTTTATATATTCTTCCTGAGAATACCGTTGATCTACAACATTTAAATACCATTATACATCTTTACCTAACATCATCTCTTCATCAAAATCTTCACTGTTTAAACTCTCACTGATTTTGATCCCGAAAAACGTTATAACTACGCTTATAGCGAATATTTTATCAAACCAAGTATCAATGAATATTACATCTAAAGGCTCCCCTAACAAATTTGAAACTGCTATAGATAAACTTTGAGGCAAGTTTGTTCTAATCATCAATGTAGTTGCTAATACATACACACCAGTTAATTCTGAAATCAGCAAGTTTTTTATGATTGAAACTGATTTGTTCAATTCAATTGAATTAGAAATGATTTTTATAGGAATAAGTTTGATAATTTGAGAAAATGTTGACACAACTCCTGAAAACGAACACATAAATAAACACCCCGATAAGAAAAAAGATATTTGATTAGTTAGTGCCGACTCTTCATCGTTGGTTTGATAATCAAAATAAAATTTTGATAGAATGTGTGATACCGTAACTGCTAAAGGGTCTGTTTGTTTGACTTTTGAAACTGTTTCACTATAGTAATTATCGACAAAAATTTTGGGAATTTTGATGATGGTAACTGTAAATAGTCTGTATATACAATAGACTGAAAATATCTTTCTAAAGATTGACAAAATTCTACCAATTATTGAATCTTTTAATTTGTTATCATCCAATGATTTTGATATTTTTCCCACGTCATTATACAATTCGCATTCCATTTTTCTTAGACCGTCAATTTCATTCTTCAAATCAAATGTTGGAGAGTGGTAAATAGCATTGAAAACAGATGATTTCAAATTATCAAAACTACTAAATTTGGATGATTGTGATCGTTCTGTTAAATCAGGCGACACTGATGCGTTCAGCTTGGATAATTCATTCTCCTTATCCAAGAGCAAGCCTTCGATTGTTTTCAGTGTTGATAATGTTTTTTTAAGGTCGAGCTCTGTGTAAATTCTATTCGACTTTGAAAAATATAAGAAGTATGGTGTCGAGAATGAACCAACACCAGATAGAACTGCTAGCAATGAAACACCAATTATTGAGAGTCTGGTCAAAAGATTCGAAAACAAATTGTTTGAGTCGTTGAGATCAAATTGAATCAAATGGTTCAAATTGAATAATAGGTACAGCCAAGCAAAATATATTATTAAAATAGTTAGGGCTTTGAATCTGAATGAGGAGGACTCATACATTGAATTTGAAAACTTGTTAACCATGAAAATCAGTATCAGAAAAGGCTGAATGGCAGTCAGATTAATGATCAAACAAGGAAGAAAAATCCACCATAGTAACATTCTTGACTCACCATCAAACAATTGCTTTAGTTCAGTTAGTATGAGCTCGATTATCAAAACGCATATTGATAAGTTTAATGCGAATACAAATCTCGAAAGTCTTTTTAATCTTTTTAATTTAGTGGTAGTTGTAATTTTCATCGACTGGTGAATTGTATTCAAAAAGTTTGAAGATGATGAATGGTTATGGTTGGCCAGTCCTAATTCTTTGTGGTCCAAAATAACTGTTGATGAGGCATCCAAGTATCGTAGCACATTTGTCCAAGTAAAGTTATAGCTCCATACAAAAGTAAAGATAAACGGCAAAATAAATGGTATTGTACCAATCAACGATGACATTGAAACAATTGTGCTATTCATTTTTTATTTGGTGTTATAGTTGTGAAGCTTGAGTTTAAACTCATCAGAGAGATCTTGTATAGAAACTTTGCTGCCGCACATACTACATATATGTCTTGTTATTCTGCTGAGGGTGTTCGGGTGTATATACGTTTATATTTATAGAATCTTTGAAAACGGCCTCTATACCTATGTCCAAGTTTTTTTTAATGGAAAACTTGGAATTTTTACACAATAAGTGGGCAATTTATGTTTCTAGCAGTCAGTACGAATAATTCCAGTGTTTTCCTTTCAAATAAGTACAACAAATCGCATTTAAATATCCCTCGTTGACCAATTCACGTGATGTTTTGATATTTAGTTTTTCGAAATTCGTTGAAATCGATTTTCTCAAAAATGAAAACCATTAATGATTTTAGTTTTATTACATCTATTACTTTTTTACGTGTAACTTCGACTACAGCAAAAAAAATAGGTATTTCTAAGAAATTACAATGATTGGAAGATCATCAAGCGTTAGAGGGACCAACTCGACTCGTCCCGGTATGAATAGGCCTTTCTCGACCAACAACCCATTCAGAAACGCTTCTGCAGAATCAAACATAGGTAGCACTGGCAACAATAGAGACTTCAAAGACTGGGTCAGTAAGAACCTCAGTCAGATGAGTTTTAGTAGTGGGGATGAAGAAGAAGAAGAAAGGTTTAAACCACCGGTGAGACCAAGACCATCAAATAATAGGGCAGGCTCGGAAGGCTCGATATACGTCACCAAAAATTCGTAAGTATTCAATCGTTTTCAACAATTCTATGGATTTTGCAATCAGCTGGTAAGGAGTATAAGATATGAGTAAAAGCTAGAATTATCCATTCTTTTACGTGTTTAGTGGTGTCGTCGTTGCTTAAAATTTGTAAGATTGCCCAAAGCGAAAACTTACCCGGTGTGGAGTAACACGAAGGCTCAGTTCAGGTTTAATGTCTTGATTGCAAGATTTAGCTTAAGAAACGCCAACAACAGTCGCAACGAAAACACACATTACTCATATATTTATCGAATTTCTTACGTTTACTACTCTGATTCCTTATATCTGATTTGACGATTTATCAACAATTCACTAACAGTTTTTTTAAGAATGGCCGCTCCACCACCTCGCCGCCCAACGAATAATCCGTTTTCTGACTCCTTGACATCAAATTCAACTGGCGATAGCTTCGACAGTCATTCTCCTCCTTTGTATCAAAATAATGGAAATCGTACTCAATATAACTCGAACGAAAAGTCAAGATCAAGAAACCATTCGACAGGCTCTGCAAATAATCGAGCTCCTGTTGATTTACCCCCATCGTATGAAGAAGCAGCAGGCCCAAAGCTTGCTAAAGCAGATTATCCAAGAGAAAAAACGTCGTCTAGAACGAGATCCTCCAATTCTGAAAGCAGAGAAAGACATCATCACAGCTCATCAGGAAGACCCCATCGTTCCCACAGTGAAAGTGAACATAAATCGCAAAATCACAAAGATCGTAGGGAGCATAAATCTTCATCAGGACGTCATCACCAAAGCAGTAACGGTGAATCGCGTCGTAGTCACCATGGTGATTTGTCTTCAAAGAGAGACAGATCATCGTCGAAACCAAAAAATGCAGCTGTTGATACAATTGATCGTTTGGATGTCACTGGATTTTTTGGTGGCGCATTTCATCATGATGGACCATTTGATGCTTGCACTCCACAGCGTAATAAAGACCAAAGAAAAGCACCAGTTCTTGCATTTCCTGTGGATGGGCCAAATTCTTCCATAAAAGGTGCCGGACCAGTTCGTTCAAAAGAAGATACCATAGATATGTTGTTTGGTCGTTCTGGAGCTGCTGACGATGATTTATACACATCATCGGTTTCCCCTAAAAAACAAAATGTTACAATGGTGACACAGCCTTTGAACAACAATTCGCAAAGCACGATTGCTGCTATCAAGCCGGATTCAGAAATTACACAATTTGACTCAAACTTGAAAGCAACACCAGTTCATGGGCAAACAACATTAGGTTTAGGTAGTTCAACTTTTCTGGATGGTGCCCCAGCTGCAAAAAATGCAATTTATGAAGATGCGTTATATCATTCTAAGATAGGTGGTCTGGGCAGAAAAAAATCATTAGCTCAAAGGTTGAAAAAACCAGATAATAAAATAAACTTTGATGAAGAAGAGCGAACTCGTTCTGAAGTTCCAAATAATGGCGAAGGAAATTCTTTATTAAGAAGAGTGAAAAGTTTGAAAGTCAGCAGAAAATAAAGAAGTTAAGTTTTCGGTTTATTAATTATTATTATTATTTTATTATCACGAAGGTTTATTTGTTGTTGTTTTGAAGTTTTTTTAATTATATTAATTACTTTACTTATTACTTGTTATTTTTCTAAACTTTTTATTGGGAGGTTTTATCAAAGGATTTTGTTCTTTTTTTTTTCTTTGTGTACTATTTTTCTATGTTGTTTTGTAAAATTAAAGACAGTTTGATTTTTTGCGTATTATGAAGTTGATGTAGTTCACTCCACTTTCAATTTTACTGGAATGTTAGACATTTGTATATATTTACAGTTTTCTATTTACATAGTTATACATCTTAAATAGTATGATCAGTGACTCTCTTTGGCAATCTCGAATCAACGACATCCCAATTAATACATTCCCAAACTCTATCTAAATATTCCTTTTTGCCGAAAACACCATAATCATGTAAGTATGCTTTAGGAGAAGCATCGATAGCTAAGATAGGAGTATAAGAAATTTTTTGGAAACTTGCATTATTTCTAGCTTCATCAACAGAGGTAATTGATGATTTGGCAATAAATTCATTGTCAATATTAAAGCTGTCCTGTTCCTGTTGTAATTTTGATTGCTTCTTTTTTAAAACATTCTCTTTTCTTTTTTTGATTTCTGTTAATTGGCCAACTTTCATGATATTCGTTGGATTACCTGAATTATAAGTATTCACCACAAACAATCTATCAAATAAACTTTCATTATTTGATCTATCTATAGTGTCATTGATTTTTCTAGCAACTAACCAGGTATAGCCATCACCGTTTATAGCATAGTTTGAGTTCAAAAGTAATGTTCTGAATTCCAAAATTGAACCAAACGAGCTAATAATCCAATTGTAAAGAGACGATGGATCGTCTAAAAGTGAGTCAGCTGATTTAATTGGCTTATTAGGCTCATTTACATAAAACAATTCTAGTGGAGGTGTTTCTAACAATGCACTTTCGTTAGGCTTGACTGATGGCAATTGGATCAAAGAATCGTTTCTTGTGCTATCTAGAGAACTAATAGCAAATTTATTGTTGTACAGTAATGAAGCATAATTGTAGATATTTGAATGAACTGGTATCGACGATCTTGAATATTGCTCAATCAGAACCTCAATATCAATATTGGCCAAGTTGTTTTGAGAGGAAAGCTCATTCAATTTCGAAGCATAAAAATCAGCTCTCTCGTACCATGCTGTATCTAAACCTCTTGATGAATATAAACCTGGAATACCATTTTTGGATGCTTTAAAGTTATCAATATGTTTGATTTCTGGAATGGTAAAAATCGTTCTTCTAAGTGTACAACCTATACTTTTTGAAGCTTTGAAAGTGCCGGAAGATCTGAACATTTTTGGGTACTGTAGAAGAGTGTAACAACTTTTTTGGCTATTATTATTGTGTATTGGCTTGTATGCTCTGAATTTTTCAACAAAAAAAAAGATTCAGTTGGTCCTAGAAATACGCACTCAGGTCTGAAAAATACGTAGATGTCTACAGAGAGAACATCCTTTTTTGTTTACAGAATGGTCTATGTGCCTTCAAATTTTATGAAATAAAAGCCTACAACATACTGAAACTAATATTAGACTGGTTAAACACTACTGTTAAACCAAAAAAAATTGTATTTCACCCTGTTTGAAAGGTTTTAATGGAAATATAAAAGCAAAAACTTTATCTGATTATATAATAAATTACATAATTGATTTTCATTATCTAAATTTCGTTTGGCTGCACTTTGTTCATGATTTCTTATCAGGGAAATAAGTACCTATAAAATTATTTCATCCTTCTTTTGTCCTACTTACTTATTTACAGCAAGCTCATACCAACTTGTACCAAGAAACATATACATATCACCAATATAGAAAACGTATAAATGTCATCATGGACTGCGAAATATCGTCACAGTTTTCTTTCAAGAAACAGCCAGTTTTACCAAAAGATTCGTCGCTAAGGCACTCAGTTATTTCAGATATTTTACCAGACTCACCAAAGGACTCGAACTGTTCAAATTCAAATAAATCAAGTACGTCAAACAACCTTGACCTCAACGGAACTAGTGTCGGTACAGACATTTCAAGAAAGTACTCACTAGATTATGACGAACAGATTAGAGCTCCCAAAATGCTAATGCATAAGTACAGTCCAATATCTTCGACCGAACAAGGAAATATTGCTTCAACGGCAAACAACGCAGAACCATTCACTGATACTGCTACTGAAAGCAACAAGGACCCAGGTCTAGAGAGTAAAACCAGTGCCAACACCAGTAGAGTGTATTTGCCTGCAAATTTTGATTTAAACCAACCAACTCGTCGGTATTCGTCGGCAGTTCAGCCGAACAACAGCTATTCGCCAAATAACACATCAGGCAAGAACGTTTTTGACAAATATTTCCAGCCAAACAATACCAAGGATCCGTTTTCGAGTACGAGCAACATAACCAGTACCAATAGTAAGATCATGAATAGCAACTTGGAAAGATGTCAGTTTAACCAGAACTATAAATTTCAATCGAGTACAAGGAAAACTGGTTCAGATGATTCAATAACTAATCTTCTGAATAGCAATAACAGCAGTAATAGCAGACAGCGTATCTCAATAGGCCCAATTAGACAAATCGAGGATCCCAAAACTCCAAATTATATTCCTGCGGTGTTGAGACCTAATGATTTAGA
The DNA here is from genome assembly GCA_030572875.1 of Wickerhamomyces kurtzmanii. Classification (NCBI taxonomy): domain Eukaryota; kingdom Fungi; phylum Ascomycota; class Saccharomycetes; order Phaffomycetales; family Wickerhamomycetaceae; genus Wickerhamomyces; species Wickerhamomyces kurtzmanii. Next base: position 74,465 of record JAJMCJ010000005.1, on the reverse strand, counting down.
CCTAACCACAAACATCAACAGGGATTTCTCACAAAGCGAAAACACATCACCTCGAAACTACAATAACCAGTTTGTTACTGAGCCATCAAGAAAAAACTGGGTGTCTAACAATTTAAGATCTGCATGCTTTAAATGCGATAAACCTTTCTCGTTATTGAATCGCCGTCATCATTGTCGAAAATGTGGCGATTTATTTTGCAACAACTGTTTAATCTCAAAAGCTAAATTGGATACTAACACAAGCTTTAGTATTAATGGTATTTTGTCTAAGGTCTGCACTAGTTGTGGTAAAACCTGGTCGGAATACGTCATGAGTGCTCTAAAGAAAAAACAAGATTTCTATACAACTTTGGAGACTGCTCCTAAGTCCTCTATAGTACTACTTGAGTCAACGAACAGTGCATCTGATATAAGTGAGCCAAAAGATCCATCAATTTTTAAACCAAGAGGTGAAGTTGTTGTTCCTGCCGATTGGAGTTGGAGTTCGTTTTAAGACAAGCGTCTTAACTAATACATAGCTTCTTTGTACATCTGTGTTAATGGTGTGCTTGTTCAGAACAATTTAATCGTCCAATAATTATTTTCTTCTTTCTTCTTTCTTTTTTGTTTTTTCGTTTCATTTTTTCTTATTTGTTATTATTTTCTTTCGTGTCTGTATGTGTGTGTGTGTTCATGATAATGATTAAAGACGGAGGGGTGGTTCTTGCGTTCATTTAATGGAGTTAAATGACGTTGTATGTGGTTTTTATAGAGATGTCTTTTGTGCATGTCTATGATGTTTGTTTTGTGCTTTGTTTAATTAAATGTATACATTCGGTAATAATTTATATTCATAATGGCAGTATATTCTATATTTTATGTAAAGTGAAAATCTTTGTCGATATCATTAATCTCTACATTGAAGTTATACAATGCAGTTTCCAAACAGACAATCCGCTTTGATAATATAACAATAGAACAAAAATACATAAAATACATAGTATACAACAACGCTTTTACATTTTTTATCTTCTGAAAGAACCATTTCTACTTGGTTGTGGCAAATAGGTACTCCCCATTCTTTGATTATTCGGACCGCCAACTCTAACATGATTAGTTAGGTTCGAGTTCATTTGTAAGCTTTTTTCATAAAGCTTAATGGTAGCTTTGAAACCACCGATACGTGTAGTATACGATGTATTGGAACCTGGGCCAGTTGAAATAATATTACTCTTTGGTGAAAATCTTCTGTTTTTATATCCGTATACAATTGCGTCTTTATCTTCTTGAACTAAACATGGTTTCGGTTTGATAAATCCAGTTAATATAATACTCTTCGATTGACTTTTCTTTGGAGGCATTTTATAGGAAAACTTCATAAAATTTCCGGTATTCAAATCTGGTAAATCTCCAATTGACAGTGGTGAATGAAAAATCAATTCGGTGTTTTTGGATACTTCACCTGATAATCCTGAAATTCCTGAATGGAAAGTTAAAACTTGTATATCCTGGCTGTTAAATTTTTTCAACAGACTTGCCTTCTCATTCTCGCTGTTTATCAGTAAAACTTCTTGCTTTCGAAGATTACGTGATTTTTCCGCTTCCGTTAGTAAAGGATATCTTTCTCTGACAGCCTGCAACAATCTCACTTCATCAATAAACGGTAATAAAACAATACCCTGCCATGACATTTTTTTACCGTTCATATCAATCGGAAAATCTTCGGGGTAAAAATCAATAATTTCTGAATTAGGATCAGACATTAAAGGTCTGAACAGTTCTGGTAAATTATGACCTGAGGCAGCCGGTAAAACACTCATAAGTTGTTCAAATGGCAAAAAAGGCTTCCCTGCTTCAAAAACAACTTCGATATCTTTGATTTCTGTAAAATCTGATGCAAATGGTGCATAATGGTAAGGATAATACCAATCCCATGATGGACAACCTTGATAATAATACAGCAAGACCCATGAAATACCTTCAACATAACTTTTTACAACATTTCTTTTCAACTCTTCAGCTTCGCTTGGCTTAACATGAAACTTCACTTCATAATATCTATTTTTATATCCTGGCTCGTAAAGACGAACCGCATCCCCATTGATATCTTCAATTTCACTACTTGTATCACTGGATGGAGAATCCTTTCTTTTGTCACCTATAGACGGAGAATCAGCAGTGCTACTTGATTCTGACGTTGGTGTTGATGGTGATTCGAGCTGTTTAGCTAGTAGTTTCTGCTTCAATGCGGCAGCTGCGCTTATGTTTGCAACATTCGCAGTTTTAATAACATCTTCAACTTTATCATCTTTGTGCAATATTTTTTCTTTTAAAACTTCTTCAGCATCCTTATTACCCATATTTGCCAGTGTGATATCATTTCTTATAGCAACTAAATCCTTATTTGAAAGTTGAATGTCACCAACAGTTTCACCTGTTGTTGTAAAAAGAGGAATATTCTCAGCAGGTGTAAATGTAGCTCTGTCTTTACCCTTCGTGACGTTACCCAGATATTGATTTTTAAGCGTCTGTGATTCTTCGTTAGCAACTCTTCTTCTTTTATCATTATCTTGACGGCGCTGTTCCGATAGATGACGCTGGCGAAATATTTCATCCTCTTGTACTGCTAAACCTTTAAGTATCACCTCAACAGATTCTAAGTTTAATTGCCCATCACATGTCAGATAAGTTTTTAGTCTTGGCAAATTATTTTTCCAAATTGTTACCAATAAATCAATACTATTATCTCTAACATCTAAAGATGGTAAATGAGGTAAAAAATCATTACCAACAAAAAAACATAGAAAAACCCAATCATCAATAGCCCTTTCAACGTCAAACTTAAATGGCAGTCTTGGAATATTCAACTCGATTTCTAAGTATTCCCTCAACACATTAATATTTAACCACAGAAAAGGTATCTTTGAATCCATCTCTTTGATGCGTTCGCGCTCTTCAGCTGTCATATTAAGCTGGTCCTTAACCCTCATGGAGCGGTTATCTTTTGCAAATACATCTTCTCTCAGAACCCTAAAATGTGGTTCATGAGTAGCCAAACCTAAAAATATCAGATCAGCATCCAAACCATAAATACAATGCTTTGTATTTGGATCATATTCAATATCGGATCTTTGACTTCTGATGAAGTTCATAATCTTATGCTCACCTTCACCCGGTACACTTGCATCACTAATTATAATTTGTAAATCTTTCCAACCAGGATCTGTAGTTAATTTATATGAAACCCAGTAACGCAAAGCTGAAGCTAATTTGTCCATGAATGGAGTTCCTGGAGTGATTGCGTTACTATCCCATGTCTTTTTGCTTTTGATTGACTCTTCAATGATTTCACCGTAGTCCTCACGTACAGCTAGTAGTTGTTCACGTTCTTCATTCTGAATTTTTGCATCTCTTGCTGATCTAAATCTTCTAGCACGTTGCTGATTCATCTTAGCTCTTGGAGCAACACCGTCAACAGCAATCATTAACACCTTTCTTGGCCTTGCCATATTGAGAACTCTATTTGTGTATTCAAAAACAGCAAGTAACATTTCATCTTCAGTTTCTGGCGGTGGTTTATTTTCTGGATGCGAACATGGATGAACAATACCGTTCATATCGAGGTACAAATTATCTAGCTCCCCATTCGGGTTAACATTGCTATATGCTGCAGGTATTTCCACCCCATCGACTATAGTGAGTTCTTCTTCAATTACCGGTGAAACAATTTTTGGATATTTTCTAGATAACCATCTAAAAAGAGCAGGAACACCCATTACTACTGATCAAATATTTTCTTTCTTTGTTTTACCTAAGTTTATCAATCACTCTAATCTGTAGGTAATATTACTAATAATTAAGTCCGGTAAAATGTTTGCACTGTCTGAATAATCCTTTCACCTGTTGCTAATAAACTATTGTATTATTTGGTATTCTGACGATATTTAAAATTTTCAACTCATCATAGATCACGTGAAATATAAATCATGTGACTGAAAATAATATTGAAATCAACAATAGATTGAATCTTGACTACATATACTAGGATTGTTCAGCAATTCATCAAGTAGGATGATACTGAATATGCGAAAACATTTTATACCAGTTAGTAATGGATTGAGACTGCTGAAGAACTACTCTATAAGAAATTTAGCTACAAAAACGAAAAAAGGTAAACCATTTGTTCATGATTATTCAATAAAACCATCAACATTTAGTTACAAAATACTTGAAACCAGAGAGGAGGAAGAGATTGAAAGGCAAAAACCAACAAGTAACCCTATTTTAGCTATTTATGAAATAGCAGGTACAGATTCGTTGGAGGGAAAATCAAAGAGAGAAACATTTGATTCATATCCACTTGTGGATTTTCAAAAATTATCCAATAAGACTGAAAGACCTAAAAAAGTGAAAATGACATCGAGAGATTTCATTGATGACTCTTTATACAACAGAAACTACGGTTATTTTTCAAAAGAAGCAGAGATTTTTGAGATTAAAAAAGCTTTCAATTACAACCAAATTGATGATATTGACGACTTTATGAATGAATGGTTAAGTGAATACAAAAAATATGATAGTCATAAACAGTTATGGCATACCCCAGTTGAATTATTCAACCCCTATTATGGTGAATCGATTGCTAGATATATTCTGGTAAACTACAAGTTGAACTATTTTCCATACAACGATCTAATAATTTACGAGATGGGTAGTGGTAATGGTCGTTTAATGATCAACGTATTAGATTATTTGAAAGAAAATCAACCCGAAGTTTATAAAAGGACGAAGTACCGTATTATAGAAATTTCTAAGAAACTGGCGTCAAAGCAACTCGCTGCGTTGCATGCGAAAGGCCACACCAATGTTGAGATAATAAACAAAAGTATTTTTGAGTGGACAACGGTTGTTACTGAACCATGTTTCTTTCTTGGCCTCGAAGTTTTGGATAATTTCAGTCATGATGTTCTCAGATTTGATAAAGATGGAAAACCTCATCAAGGTTACGTTGTTATTAATGAAAATAATGACTTTCATGAATTCTTCAATCCCGAATTAGATGAACTAGTTTTAACATATCTTGACCTTTCTGAGGTTAAACAGAAGGAATCAAATTTTATCAAAGGCATTAATAACGCTCTTTGGCCATTTAGAGATGGACTATCGGAGCAGGTTTTTATTCCGACAAAATTGATGGAGTTTTTCTTTATATTAAGACATTATTTTCCTAACCATCAACTTTTACTTGCTGATTTTGATTACTTACCAAAAGCTATCCCTGGTCGTAATTCTCCTGTCGTCCAAACAATGCTGAAAAACAAAATGGTCAACATTGATACGTACATGGCTCACCAAGGTTATTTCGATATAATGTTTCCAACGGATTTTCATTCCTCTCTTGAGTTATATACAAAAATTACAAGAAAATTAGGAAAAATTGTTACTCATAAAGAATTTCTAGAAAATTATGCTGATATCGACGCAACAACAACAAAAAAAGGTGAAAATCCATTACTTGAATTTTTTCAAAATCAATCATTTTTGTTATCCTGATCAGTATGTATCTTTATCTTATTTATCTTATTTATTGTGTATATTATTTTTATTGATATTAAAAGCTCTTGTCCTTCAGTGTACATAACTGGCACTCGATCAACATTAAAATATGTGAAGTCTATGGCTTTTAGCTATTGACAAAAACATCTACTAGATTTTCTAATTACATTAATTATCATTATGTTCGTTACTCCTGTACCTTTATGTGAATATTATATTATTCATCTGATTGTATTATACGTCGTTTGAAGTTTTCCAGCCCATTGTCTCTATTATTTCATTCAAAAGATAGTGCTCATGTTTCAGATCCAAAGGGCCGAGTTTATCATACCACTCACGAGCTGCTTCATAATTTCCAATTCTGAAATATTGATGAATTAAACCATAGATTATATAAAAACTAATTGGAATAGAATATTTTTCCATATAGGGAATCAAGTCAATGGTGTCCTCTAGCGGCCTGTTATAAGCACGACTAGCAATCAAATAATCGAAAGGTTTAGATGAAATTCTATTGAATTTTATGTTATTTAAAAAATCAATAAAAATATCTTTTGCACCTTTATAGTTATGGGCATGGTAAATCAAATTATGAACGAAAAGAGAAATTATACCTTCATCTATATTTTTTCTATCTAATGGATGATAGCTATTATTTTCTGTCCTGTTGTTCGATTGAACAAATAAAGTTTGCTCCCTGAAGCTTTTGTATAAGGATTTATAAATTGATATTCTTAGCTTGGGAGATTTAGTGTTTACATAGTCAAATATTGAGCGGTATAACTCAGTTAATGCGTAGATTGATGGTGACTCTGATTTCATAAAATCCTGAACATGTGCTTTTAAAATGGTTCCGTCTTGAATAGAAGGATCCAATCTAAGAACCTCGCCGACATTGTCTTCATAGACTAAACCAATAATTCCTAACTTATTCAATAGATCTGCAGAATCTTCATAAATCGAGAGAAAGTATCCAATCATAACTTTTGGTTGACTGGAATACTGTTCCCTTAAGATTATGAGTAACTCACTCAATAGGAATGATTTTGTTTCTTTTGAAATGTCTTCAGGTTTGAAAAATTTTGAAAAATTATTTATATAGTCCAGAGCTTCTTTATAAAATTTTTGATTTCTAAACGTTGTGATTAATATTATATACATTTTTGGAGTAATTTTAATACCAGTTTCCTTCATCTTACTCAGAAACATAAGTGTGTAATCATAATCTTCATTTCTAACTGAGTGAATTAATAAACATTCGTGAAATTCATTAATGACAATTTGTTTTAGAGCAGATTTCTTTTCAGACCCAAAATCTTTTTTCTCGATACTATGCAATGAAGCTTCATATTTTTTGAATAACAATTCAAGATAAAAGTCACTTTTCTCCTTATCATTTAGCTTGACATATTTCATAACTATATCTTTAATCATATCAAAACTGTAATATTCTATAAAATAATTTTTTGATTTCTCCAATACGGAATTGTCTTTTTCTTTGAAGAATTTTGATGAAAATTCATATAGACTTACTTCATTAATTGAGCCATGGGATAGTGTATGCTTGACCTTCTCCAGACCTTTGATACCAATGTTACATTTATGATATATCAATCTCGAATAAAATTCAAAGTATTCTTCTCTATCCAAAACTGAAATCATTTTCCTATAAATCTCAGCTTCTATTGTTATGTTCATTGGCTTTTTAGTATATTTTGACAAAAAATATATGAACTTAAATGAGGAGTAAATTTTTTTGAAAGTAGTTTCTGAAACTTTTTTGTCATCATTATGTATTAGTTTGTCAATGAGGTTGTTCAAAAATTTATTGTGATTATCTTGGCCCCGTATGCAGTCAACTGTATATGAACGTAGTAAATCAGAATTACTTAAATGTGCTGCTAAATGCTTCTTCAAATTTTTGTAAGTCGGTTGTGAATCTATGATATTTAAGATATATTTGAGGTTGATATAATGCTTAAAGTTGCCTTGTGTAAAGATTCGGTCAATTTCTAAATCAATTATCTTAATTATTCTGCTTTCGTCTTCTTTAGTCAAAACATGTTTCCGTATTTGCAGTGTTCGTCTGATTCCAGTCAGATTTTGTAATTTTTTGGTCTTTAAACATAGTTCAATTTCAGTGTTCTTTGGATGATATGTATTGACGTTCTGGTTAAAGCTTCTAATCTTTGATCTTAATTGTTCCAACTCTTTTACCAGCTTATTCGATTCTTGAGTCTGCGCTATTGTTGAATTGAACTTCTTGTCGATCAACAAATTCGGTCTCAAACCTCGTATTATTTTGATCCTCAGTTGGTAACTCATGTAATTAATATATAGTCATCTGTTTCAGCTCTACTTTACTTTTGATTTCTATGAACTTTGAGATATCTATCAAACCTCATATTCTACTAGTGGTATCGTTCAGATCAACTCGATGAGTATGAACAATTTTCAGGTTACCCGATCTGAGCAATTATTACGAGGGACGTCCTACGGTCGGAAATATAATAGAACCGAATCAAAATATATCTACTTGTTTATTAAACTCTGTCAACACAGGGTTGTATTAAATTTTATAAAATAGAAGAGTAATTCAAATCATTACAACAAGAAAGTGCTTAAAAATGTTAGAAAAATTGCTGTAATCGAAGAGCGCAGACCATTTGCTAACTCTGCTGCACCTGCTGAAGATGAACTTGATGTACTTGTCGTTGTAACGAATACTGAAGTGGTTGTTGCTGTATTTTCGGAAACAGTACTGGCAATAGCGGAATCATAATTTTCTGGAAAGTACGAAGTGATTGCCCCTGAACTTGAAGCGTATGCCTCAATATAAACATATAACCAATCATTTGAGCATTCTGCTGGCTGATCAGCACCCATCCATATCAACGAGTACGACGAGCCTTTTGAGTATTTTTTACAAGCCTTAAAAAGCTTGTGGTATGAAAAATGTAGAATGGTATTTTGAACCGACCAAATACCTTCTATTGAGGTTGAGTCTGTTGTTAAAGAAACCAAACCATTGTCGGCATCAGCTGTCAAATAGAAAATATCAGTCTCATATCCGATTTTGAACTGTCCTCCAGAAGTGATAGAAGCATTCTTGATTTGTGATGTTTGGTTGTTGTTTAACGTGGATTTTGTGACATTGGCATCATAAAAGAAAACAGATTCTTCTGTCATAAACATTCTTAAGAGCTGTAAATCGATTGTTGAAGCATAAGTGTCATAATCAACAGGAGTAACAACAACGGAACCGATCGAATTTGACGATGTCGTCAAACAAGATACAAGCCTCAATAAAGAAAATGAAACCCAAAATAAAAAATTCAGTAACATTTTAAGTACGATGTGGGTATAGATGGAATAGATATGATCAAAAAGATAAGGGACTTCTAGAACTGATCAGAACGTCAAATTTACTGATCCAGATAAACTTCAAGTGGTATACAAAACCGAAAAAACAACCTCTCGAATAATGAAGATTATATAACAACTAGATACTGATCTTGAAAAAAAATTCTACTGTCACTCTTGTTGTCAACGTAATTTGACTTTAATGGACTTATCGATTTTAGATTGAAAACGGGTGTAAAAAATATATATTTCTATATTAGGAAATATTACAGTTTATATTGTTTATGTTTTAGAGAGGAAGTGAATTGGGTAGGGTATCTATCTATTTGCATTTGACTGAGTAAAGCGAATTAGTAATATCATAAATGTATTGGTTGGTTCATATTAGCGTATAGGTTGATGATCAATTTTGCTAGACCAAATTTCTTCAAGCAGTTAGCATTAGGATACATTAATAAAAGAAAAATGCACATTAAATACATTCCAATGAGATGGGGGACCGGTGATAACTATTCATACGTTATCACTGATGACACCACTAAAGATTCATGGATAATTGACCCTGCAGAGCCAAATGAGTATGTATTAGATAATAGTTACTTGTATTAAGATACATATAACTCTGAAATGTGACTAACAGTTAAATTTTAGAGTTCTGCCAGTTCTTTCAAAATTGGATATTAATCTGACAGCAATTGTGAACACACACCATCATGGCGATCATTCGAACGGGAATAAAGCATTGTACGATCGTTATAAATTACCAATCATTGCCGGAAAGGATTCGCCAGCAGTTTCGTATACTCCGAAAGACAATGAGGTTTTACAATTAGGGGAGTCTGTTAAGATAACTTCTATCCACACTCCATGCCACACACAAGACTCAATTTGCTATTTTGTTGAGGATTTGAAAACAAATGAAAGAGCATTATTCACGGGTGATACTCTGTTTACAGCTGGATGTGGTAGATTTTTTGAAGGTTCTGGTAAGGAAATGGATGATGCACTTAATTTCAAACTAGCGAAGTTACCGAAAGATACAGTCATATATCCTGGTCACGAATATACTAAATCAAATATCAAATTTGTTAAAACTGTTTTAAAAAACCAGGATGTTGATGAATTGGACAATATCTCAAACAAAAACGAGTTCACTACAGGGCTGTTTACTATTGGAGATGAATTGAAGTTCAATCCGTTTATGCGATTGGACGATGAACAGATCATAAAGAGTACAGGATCTACAGACCGAGCTAAAATAATGACGAAGTTAAGAGAGTTGAAAAATAAGTTATGAGTTTGACAGTTACATTGGATATCTGTTTATCCCATCTCTACGGTCAACATTCTTTTTTCTATGTGGTTATATAACAAAAACAATCGTGCTGCTTACAGTGACAAATAAATGTATAGTATTATAACCACTCAGTGAAGTAAACAGTCTGACTCATAGTCAACGCTGAATCTTGGAATTAAATAGTCGCTTATATATCCCTTCTCTACTTACTGTTTGGTACTCAGACGAATAATAACCAGCGATTTTGCAGAAATTTGAGTGCAAGATTATGTAGGAAAAGAATACAAAAAAAGTCACCAAATACAGAAGAAGCGTTTTCAGATAAGATTAACAGGTTTTTGTTTGTACAGATGTTTTCTGTTCATGTTGAAGTCTACAAAAATTAGACACTTTTTTTCTTAGGAGATTTTACTCAAAATTTCTTCTTGAAAGCATTTTACCACTTGTCCAAAAAGCTACTTAAACATCTCGTACAGTAATTGTTTCGTACTTTAGAGATTATTTGCTTCAGCAAAGCCATCAAAAATTAAAAATTAAGTAGAATGATCAAATATCCAAAGATATATTTATAGAATTCTTGATTAGTTTATTACACCTCGAACTTTGTCACCCTACCTTTAATTCTGATGGTAATGAGATTTCAACTATTCTCTTTTAAACAGGAGAGCTAACTACTTTTAATAATCATTTTCAGAATCACATCAAAGAGACATTTAAATTATGAGTGAATCAAAAATTGAATCTATTTCGAAAGAAGACGCTAGCATTGACTTGAATGATAAAGAGATCAAAGTTGAGCATGAACAAAATGACTCCGTAAACAGCGTAAAAGAACAAGAACAAGGTGTTATATTAAATGATAAGGAGGTTGATGAAGACTCGAAAGCCGATACAAAGACTGAGGTTAAACCAGAAGATGAAAGTACTAATCTTGTCGAACAGACAAGTAAATCAGAAGAAGAGGAGAGTTCGTCAGTGGCACCAGCGAAGCCAGTAAGACCATTGTCACCAAAATCGGAGGCTAAAAAAGATTTAGAAGATGCCTTTCCAGCCATTGAAGAGAAATATATAACAGCCGTTCTTATTGCTTCCAATGGGTTATTAGATCCAGCATTCAATGCGCTGCTGTATCTATCAGATCCAACATATAAACCAGATATCCCAACTCCTATACCGGATTTACCTAAAAGACATGGGTCTAAGAAACAATTGACTCAACTGGAACAGGATGAGCTATTAGCAAGAGAACTGAATGAAAATTACATCAAAACATATCGTTCCAGAGATGAGCGTTCTGCAAGAAATGAAAGAATAGCCAAACGTGAGAGGGAGTTTGCAAGAAGAACGCGTGAGCCACAGCCTGATATTGAAAGTGATGATAGTGATGTTCTTACCTCCTTTGTAGAAAAGGATTTACCACAGATCAAAGAGACAATTACAAAAAATTTTGAAGGGGTAAAGACAAAATTCAACTCTTGGGTTTCTGAGTTTGGTAAACAGTATGAGAAGTCATCGCAGGAGAATTCTGAAAAATTGTTTGGGGCATTAGGTTCGAATAATGCTAATCCAAGCAAGAAAAACTCTTCAACTTCTAATGTATACGATGATGACCCAAAAGAACTAAGCAATCATTTTCACGGTATTCAACTGAACAATAGAGAAGACGATGACGACGATCTAAATTTAGATGACGATGATTTCTCAGTTCCTCCATCGTTGCCAAATCGTCATAAATCTACTAATGTTTCAATCTCAACCCCAATCAAAAAAGATACCCCTGTCTCCAATGCAACTCCAACAAAAAAGTGGGAACCATTGGCCACAGTTGATCCAGAACCTGTTCCAAAAGATATTGATGATGATTTCCTAGTTGATAGTGATGATGATAAGAAATAAGTAAGTAGGTAAGTTAGATCATTACTGGTTTTTCAGCTTTCTTTGTTTATCGATATGAGCCTAATATCTACGTGAATTATCATTTTAATCTTGCCTGTCTGTTTTTTTCGTGCGTATACTTTCTTTCAAAGATCAACAACTACGAGCTGTTTGTTATAATGCGAAGTTTCTATTTTTTATAAAACAAGCTAAACCAAATTAAAAAACAGTAAATGAATGAATGCTATTTCAACCTACGTAAAAAAAATCCCAAAAATCTTTATATCGTTGCCCCACCACGAATCGTCACGAATGAAAATTAAAACGTTCTGCTGACGACAACGGCCGGTCCCAAAATTACATTACTATCAAGTTTCAAATCAGAGACCTTTGAAGCCAAGGGGGATAATGTAGTTGTAGCTGCCGTTGCTATGGTCGTTGTAAATGGCGATCTGATAGCGTCAAAATCTTTTTTGTTATAGGCGATAAAAGCAAAAGCTGAAGCAGGAGCTGCTTCTCTTTTATCGATTGTGTTTTTGATGTTTTTTTTGAAACTTAATCTTGACGATATCGACGAATGATTTAATGTACTTATAGGGGTAGGTATTAAAGTAGGGAATGAATTAGTTGATGATTTGGTAAGTGTTGTAGATGGAAGCGCATGCTTCAAGTCGGCTAGTATTGGACTTGAGTTTACCGAATCAATGAATAGTATTTGCAGTATCGTCAATACGATGAACATTTTTGTAATAGATGAGAAAACCCCGAATGGTGACGACATTGATCTTATTGCTTATTCTTTTTTTTGAATAACTGAGTGAAAAGATAATAACTGAGAACGGAAGATTTTAGTAAGTTCTTATATATTATAAAACGTAATTCGGCTTGGGCTGTGACAGAATGTGTGTGTTCCTGATTTTGAACGCGACACGAAACAGTGTTTTAAGGTCGTTTCAAAGGGATGGTAACGCGCACGTAACGACACTGACACTGACTTGAGACAGAGAAACACGTAAATCTTAGCGAACTCAAGTACAGCCCTTTTTGATAAGTGGCGTATTGTCGAGGCTATTCTGTCTCCTTCAAAATTCAGTATGGTGTCAAGTGCGTCAGCGCTTTTTCGTCTACGCCAATAAATCTCTGTAGAATGTTAAGGAAAAGGTCTAGCTGTTCAAAACGTAGTTCATCCTTTCCAGGATAGCTTAATTTTTTAGAATATGACTGTGCACTAGCATGTTTACTTCTTATATTTAGTTTCACGTGTTTTTTTAAAAGTGGTTCGAACTTGCTATTCTTATATCTACAGGGCTTGATCAAATTTATAGTTTTTATTTAAGCTTTTAGCACAAAGTATAGCAACTAAACAGATTCTGATTAGAATTGAACGATAATTTAAGATTCGTGTTGTTATTGTTGTTATCATCTCATTCAGAACAATAATAGATCAATTTCCACTACATGATTATCATCATATTCAGTTATAAGCAAATTTTCTCTTCAATAATTTTTTACAGATAATGTAGATAAGTTAAATTTTGATTAAATCATCACGATGAACCGGGGTTTTTTAATTGGTTTTCAAAATAGAATGGAAAAACAACAATAACAAATTATGAAGGTTTACTCACCTATTAAACATCAAAACAAATACATCTAGGTTCACTTAATTAACAAGAACATAAAAGAGAAGAAGTAGTTGAAAAGTCAAAATCAAAAAGAAAAATTCAAAAATTGATTTTCTCTGCTAAGCCCGGGTAATATTAGCCTATTTTAATTTGAAAAACCTTAATGCGGAAGGCATAAGTTAAAATTCATAGAAACTGTGTTTGTGAAAGAAACAGCCTTATCTTTAAATCTCTGATACAACTCTGGTATTTAGTTGTTTTTACTTGCTTCGATTTTACACTTGGAATATTTATTATCAATTAAATACATATAGAAGGCCCCATCATATTTTTTAAATTTGAAAAATCAGTGAAATGATGGATGCTGTGAAAGTGTTACACATCATATGGATAATCTCATATTATCTACTTACATTCATAAAATACGTATCAGTAAGTGTCAGTTCACGAGTCCACACACATACAGAGGAAACTAACACCAAACTTAGCTGCTCTTTGGAACACTCATATCGCTCCCTATCTTATGCTTTATCTTAGTAGATGTCGTAATCTACTTGGTAAGATTAACGAAACTAAACATTGGTCCGGCTGATTTCAGCAACTATGCAAGCAGTATTTTATCTACAAAACACTTTGGAGCTAAGTTGTTTGGTCACAGTGGTAATCACCATAACCGAAACCGGTATCATGGTATTGCCGGTAGCTTAAATTTAATTTCAAGCGTTAAGAAGGATAGGGGCTTGAAGAATAGAAATATTGAGATTGTATATTCTTCCAATTGACTCCTTTTGAAGAACGAAATCAATTCGGACAGATAGGTAGGTAAATTGGTGGTTGGATTGTTCTTTGTGATACTTCTTGTGTTATGGGTGTGTGTTCACCATCATATTTGATGGTTAAGGTTATTGCTATATTTTTTGCTAATTATGTTTTTATTGGGGCTTTTGCTGGTTGGTTATACATTGTAAATGTTTTTTGAACTTGTTCTCGATATTTGTATATGTTATTATGTTACTTTACACTTGTGCATGAATGTGTATGTTTGTGTACGAACATCTTCATATCTTGAAATATGTGTAACACAGGGTAACTTTGTTATAGTGATTTTTTCTCGTCGAAATATTACTTTATAGTAATTAATTGCAATTAGTATTTATTTAAAACAGAAATATTTGTTATACAATATCTTTATAGAAAAAATGTCAGGCCGTTTCCCACAACAAGCAAAGCAAGAAAAATTGTCGAAATTTGAAGAGTTCAAGAAAACTCCAGCATATCCTGTTTTAGTAAATTTTACTTTATTTGCAGTACGTACTTCAGAAATCTTCGTTATAGTTTTTACTGAAACTGAATAGTTGTACTAACTTTCATCTAAAGGCCGGTGTTGCATTTATTCAATCTCCGCTAATGGAAATTCTTGCTCCTCAGTACGTATGATATTAGAGTCCACTTTTTATTCTGTATTTGCTAATTTTTGTTAGATTATAAGTTATTAGTAGAGAAGAGAGCACGCTGATTTCGTGGATATGAAATTTAATGAGCATTTAAAAATCGATTTGTTATTATCATTATTTCATGACTGTTAATAAGGTTGTGATACATCATCATGTATATTCTTGTATATATTATCAGTATTAACGGTTTTAAGTAAAAAATAATATTAATGGTTTAATGTAGTCATGTACCACTGTATTATAATTTTTAGAGGAAGGATGCGAAGATACAACATTATAAGTCGCAAACTACAGATAAGGCGCTTGATTCTCAAATAAAAAAGAGATGGATTTAAATTGACAATTGGAAGACATAAAGGCTAGAGACACCAGAATAATAAGGATAACTCAAATAGAAAGACACAACAAAGTATTCTGTTAAAAACCAGGTAAAAACAGTTGAAATAAGAACAGTTGAAATAAAAACTAAAAAACGGAGTATATTCTTATTCTCAATAAAAGAACAATCGAATTACTCAAGGTCTATAAAAATTATAGAAAAAACTCCATTGGGATTGAAGCCTCCTTTACAAATGTTATCAAAACTCCTAATTTGATAGCACAATGTATAAAGCATGTAAGATAGCTGGAAACCAAATAAAACCTTAGTTGCCGTTAGTATTTTTTCTTTAAAAATAAACTGCAAGAAAAGCCACTAAGGTATACTCACAACATAAGACCAAGTTAATGATAACGTCTTTACCCCAACCTCTGTCTAGGTAAACAGCTAATGGTGGAATAATAAGAGCTAAAAGACAATTGTTAGTCTATGATTAAAACGATGCAATTTCTTGAACAGAAACCAAAATAACTCATCTCAGATGAAACGTCAGATGAAACCTACCGAAGATGATATTGATAATTTTAGAACCTTCCATTATGACGATACTTTTCTATTTATTAGTCGATTGTGATTGAATACTAATAGTATGAATGAATGTGTTTTATTTATTTGTAATAAAGGATTTAAAAAGACGGGGCTAAAACATTGGAAACCGACGATAAATTTCTTGTTTTGGAAGATTTCACGTGCGCTTACCGGAACAAAAGATACCACAAATGAACATATATGAACACAATATATATAAAACTATAGAAAAACAAAAAAAATAAATCTATTTAATAACTTTTTTGACAATTCTCTCAACTTCTTCCCAATCATCGGTTGGAACTCTTGTCATTTCAATATCGCCAAAATATGATCTTATAGCCATTAACTTATTATAAGAATCCCTGTCATGAACAAAAGAGATTGAAACGCCAACTCTACCAAATCTACCAGTTCTACCAATTCTATGCAAATAAGTTGATGGATCAGGTTTTCCATTTTTATCAACTGGTAAATCGTAGTTCACAACCATAGACACGGAAGCAATATCAATACCTCTCGCTAAAACATTGGTGGTAATTAAAACTTTGCTACGACCCTCTCTGAAATCATCGATTAAACGATCTCTTTCACTTGTTTCTAAGTCACCGTGTAATATTGAAACTGCATGTCCCTCTGACTTTAATTTTTTATACAGCATGTTCGCAGTATCTTTCTTTTGAACAAAAATAATTGATGACCCGATTGTCAATAAACCATATAATTCATTTAAAACTTCAAACTTATGACTCTCGTCATTACAATCCATGTATAATTGTTTAATACCATCAACATTCAATTCCTCTTGTTTCAATTCTAGTGAATTAGCATTTGGAACAACTTTTTCGGCATATTCACGAACTTCTGTAGGAAACGTTGCACTGAATAAAACCAGTTGTGCTGTTTTTGGCAAGCTCTTTTTGACTCGAACACACTGATCACCTAGGTTTTGTAAATCTAGCATACTATCAGCTTCATCCAAAACATAAATCTTGACGTACTTTGTATCGATCTGTTTACGACGAATTAAATCCGTTAATGTTCCTGGTGTACCAACTAGAATATTTGCATGAACTTTTTCACCTCTCGGAACTGCATTTGGAACAATCAACTGTGTCGTTATTTTTGTATACTTTCCCATAGCATTAACAACATCCAGGGTTTGTCTTGCCAACTCCCTGGCCGGTGCCAAACAGATAGCCTGGACCTCTTTTAAATCTGGATCGACTCTGGTTAGCATGGTCAGTGAAAATGCTGCTGTTTTACCAGTACCCGATTGTGATTGACCAATCATATTTCTTGGAGGATTGCTCAATAATAAAGGCAAGGCCTTTTCTTGAATTTTTGAAGGTTTCTGAAACTTCATCGAGTATAAACCTTTCAACAACTCCGGTGATAATCCTAGTTCTTCAAATGATTTAACAGAAAATAGTGGAGAATTTGGATCAGCCTGTAAATCAGCCAGTTTAACTTTGACTTCATAGGTCGATTTGATTAAGTTAGTATCTGCATTTTTTGCTTCTTCTTCTGGATTGTCTATTTTCTCTCCATCTGTTTTGGATACAACATCTGCTCCATCTGCTTCCTCTATGAACTCAACTTTTGGTTCGTTCTCTGGTTCTTCTTCTGTTTCTTTTTCTTTCTCTTTTTCTATCACTGCTTCTGTTGCGGCAACTTCTGCTTTCTGTGAAGCCTTGATTGACAACGATGACAGTAGATCAGCAGCATCATTCGCTTCTCTTTTTTCTAAACATTGTTAATTACCTCATCTTGAGTAAACTCTAGAACGTTATTTCCTGTTTATATCGAAATGCCACCCACAACTAATCAACGAGCAACACTGTTATATACAGTTCGAACCTAAAAAACACCTTTAAAAACTAAAAGCAATGGATCAATACGTACCACTCATATTTATCGAAAAATCTATACTTTTACTTTGGTTAACGATAAGTTTTAACCATCTGTTTACAAGTGTTTTGGACCAACATAAGTTTTTTCAATTACTAAAAGGTAGGGTAATTATTTGTCTAGTTCACTATCAACAGAAAGATTACCGCTTGGATTAAATTAACATCACTACAAAATGCAATATATTTTCCACAATAAAGTGTATCTCATTTTCTCAGTCTCAAAAGAACACTAAAAACCAAATGACCCGCCCCTCTAAAGCAAATACAAAAACAACGTATATAAAACAAGAATGAGAAGAAAAAAGACAGAAGCACATACCTTTAAAACACGACAATCATCAACAATGCGATAAACAGTAAATGACGAACAAACAATAAAAAAATTACGAATAATAAATACTTTTGGAACTATACCTTTTCCATGTAATAAATAGCGGACGACTGACAAACGAGCCTTAGCAGCTATGATAGTAGTAATGTAATGACTAGCTTATTCTATCAGGTGTCCAATCCAGACCTAGTCTATGATAAACTTGAGCCTGAACGTTGGTCCATATATAAGACTTCTCGTCTTTAGATAGCTTTATGCTCACCGAGCTGTTATTGGAAGCACCATTTAAAATAGCTTTTTTCAACAACGATTTTTCATTTGAACTCATTTTTATTGAGTTATCACCGTTGTTGCTGATACCATTCTGTTTCTTTAGTTTTTTACACTCGGAACAAGATTTCTTAAAATCAAATCTGCACTGAGCTTCAACTGCTAGATTCAATAGAAAATTTTCAATAACATTTCTCCATTCTGGTTTTGATAGCATATTGACAGACGGCCCAAAATTATTGCAGTTGTTAACAAGACCATTACTCCTCAAGATCGACAAATGTCTCGATCTTGCTGCAGCAACTGTATATTTTGCTGTCTGTATTCTAAAGCTTATGTCAAATTTTGCCTCTTTGTAGATATCACTCTCTACTAAAGTTCTGATGATAGCTTCATCATCGGAATTCAATGGTAATAAATGGAACCGAAAGCCGGATGGCGAATAAATGACTGGAAGCATATTATTCCATTCTGGTCTCAATTCATCAACGATCAATAATGATCTAATATCATTTAAATCCCAATCCAATAATGCTCTTTTAGTGAACGCAGGTCTTCTGTTTACCAATAGGTTTGGATTTTCTAAAAGCTCAGGGGCATACATATCATTGAAATTCTTCGGCAACGCTTCTTGTAAAGAAAGGACTCTGGCTGAAAAAGTCTGATCTTTTGAAAAAGGTATAGAGCTTCTTCGTGAAATATTCGTTGCGGATGTTGCGGATGAGTTAGCGTATGAAAATAAAGAATTTGTTGTACTTGTGGTTGTCGAATTCTGAACAGACGACGTGTCTGAAAAGCTGGTTCCGTATGAGTCTGCTGAAACAATACTTGAAACTTGGCGTAATGGTGGTAATGAGGGTAAAATTTGATTATTAATACTAGCTTCTGAATATTTGTTGTCATTATTCATAATATCAGGGTCTGATGCCAGTGATATAGAGCTGTCGTCTGTTGTAAAAGACGATGATGTCGCTACAGACGTTGATGAGTTGTTGTTATTCATATGTCTTAATTTTGATAGATTTCCAAACAATTTCTTATGTTTTTTAGTTGAAGTATTGGTTGATCCAACTGATTCATTATCTGAAACTGCAGTTTCATCATTTGTATGTACTGTTGATAGACTATCTGCAGATATTGACACATTCTTCAATGGAGAGCTCCCGTACTTCAAGTTCTTTGAGAAATTGTTATTTAAGATTAACCTCCTGTTAATCTCTTCACGAGCTCTCGATGTATACTCTTTTGGAGCGTTTGATTTTGTTACAAATGCTGATGGCACATACATTGCGCCTTAGTCTTTTCTGTTATTATTATTATTTCCTCTTCTTTTGATTTCTAACTGATATTTATGTTAATTCCGTGGTTTTAATATTATATTTGAATAGGAGACCCAAATTTATACTAGGAAATTTATATCCATAAACGTGTATACAAATATCTGAAAATTTTGGACTTGTCTGCTTTTTACCTTCTGTATAAAATTGGCTTTGATTATTTTTAACTGTACAGACAGTGTGTTTAGTTTCAATCCGTTACCATAAATAAAGAGGAATACGGAAAATTTCATGGAAAAAAATCACCATATTTCTGAAGCCTGAAACTTCCGGAAAGTTGATCATTGGCTGCGTGCGCTTGACAGAGTTTTATTATGGGGGAGATTCTTGTCTGGGGAACATGTAAAGATAAAGATGTTTAAAAGAACTAGCTGAATTTAATATAAGATCAATAAAACACCTCATGGATATATTTATAGACAAACTGTCTGACCATCTGTTGATTTCAAAATACTTTTAAAAGAATTTTTCGTTAAAAAACTCATCTTTATAGGTTTATCGGTTGTCGTGGTTACTTATATTGAAATGGGGACCAGTTTTTCCGCAGAATTTTTTAGAAATTTAGTCGGATTATTTATATGGTGAGAATAGACAGAGCCATAAGTCATCAAAGTTGTGTTTGTCAAATTGTTTACATGATCGACCAATAGAAAGATGCATATTCTAACTCTTCTGAGAAGTAATATGAAAATCTTGTATACTCGTGCCGGCTAATGTTGTGCGCTTGCGTCAATAAAGAAGATATATTTGACACTAATATAATCATCCTCATCTATGGTATCCTGAAGCCTGCTGAAGCGTGCAAATTTTTTTATGTGAATCAACTGGATAAAGTAATGTGGCACTTTGGCACAGATCACTTTAACTACTTGATATTCCGAGTAAAATCTTGACATCTACACACCTTGTATGTGTTTTTCCTTCTAGGTAGTCCGATACGGTAATTTTAACTGGCTGTAATTCCATGGTTTGTTTATCGTTCCAATTAAAAGCATTAAATTTATTGTACTACTATTTAACAATTCAAAATATACTAAAATAGGTTGAGAATAAGATGCAGCATGTGATCGGTTCAATGATATTTTGTAATACTATTCAAGGATTTTAGATATACAGAGAGCGACTGAAATTATAACTTTATAGAGAAGATTCAGTGGCTCTGATTTTAGTTCAGCTGCTATAAGAATAGTCACTTGATTACTATCAATCAACAAGTGGGAGGTTGACGTTCTTGGAATATATGAAATTATAGTGCTAGCTCAAAACCAAAAACGTTTGCTTAAGCAACGGATCCTTTGAACTATCGACCCCAAAGACTAACCCCTGCTATATTGTATACTACCTATGCTAAAGGATTTTGATTTTATTGTTTTTGATTTGACCAGTGTGGACTAGCACGAGCTAGATTTAGAAATATAACGGTATAGATCTGCTGGATATTGTCTTCAGAAATTCAATCATACATTTGAATAAATATTAAGAAAGATGTTCATTATGGATAATCAGTTGATATTGTACAAAGGATTGGAAGTCCTTTAGAATAAGTATTTTAATTAGTTATCACTTTTTAGATATGTTTTTAGTGTAGTAACGTTTAGCATGAGCTTTTCCGTCCAAAACCAAAAAGCGTGATTTCTTTTGTCAGAGCCTCTTTGAAATCATGAACAGGAAACGGGCAGAACACTCACATCCTTAATTCCGTTTTGTGAACCATGGTTGAATTTTATATTATTTCATTTTTAAAGGCGGTCGTGGATGAACTTTGCGAATGTCCGCCCATTAATAACAACAGAAAACTGTAAACTCAACTAGCTAATTCTAGAAATAGAATATTTTAGCAGGGAGTATGCTACTACGATTTACACCAATATCTTAACTTTACCTTGAACTTATTGACTGTATGTACTGATACAAATATATCGATATCGATGTGTCCATATTAATTATCTATACCTTTACAGGAATACGTATATACATATACAACAGAAGTAGAGGCGTGCAACAGAATTAGTCCCATTTAGCTCGAGGTCTCTAATTTAAAACTATCAAAAAAGTGCATGTGCGTAAATATTAATATACATAACCTTGCATGATCTCTAGATCTTAAACTTTATAATACCGTAGCGATGATTAATAACAAAATAGTATAGTAGATCATCATCTTATTGGTGATATCAGCTAACGCCAATTGTTACCAACATCTCAACTGCCTGTTGAAAAAAAATTCCAACTAGTAGGCATGCTCAGTAGACTTTCATGACTATTTTTTGAAGTAAGCGCAATTTCGACGACTTGAGCTGCACAGCAGTAAATAGATGTCAGCTGCACATGTTTCGATTAAGTGGTTAACCAGTTGTTATCAAGTTTCAAATAGACACTTAATATACAGATATTTAGGCGTTTCAAAAAACTATTGTGTTGTATCATGCTTCGGGGATATCTTTCATGGAAAATTTCTTTTACTGCCAACAACTATTGATTATATAAATATATTCACATTTTGAAGATCTGGGTGGCTTCAAACCACTTTTCTTTTCGTAACGGGAAATCGCAAGCGTTAGGATTAGATTCATTCGAGGCACCCTACTTGCCTGAGAAATAAGTACCACAAGTGAAAAAAGATCATTCTTTGTTTTGAAACACAGCTCACAAGTTTCCGGATTCTAAGAGTTGCAAGTTTTCCAAGTTGTTAAGAATACCTTTTTTTATTACAAGTTTGGAAAGTGAATTCAAACATTGTATTTCATTCGGGTATTTGAACACTCAGGTACACCGCAAATCAGCATGGATCAGCTTTAATCTTGCGCATATGAATTTTCGGATGTTACAGACATTAATTATGTCTGTCTCACATTAAGTCTGGCTGGACTCTAGATCTGTATTTGGTTTGAATTTAAGTTAAACTCGCATTGTATTGCTGAATATAGAGAGACCTGGTTCAAAATTGTGAAAATATCAAATCTCGCTTGGGTTAGGATCCTTTCAATGCCACTCACTCAGTTCAAGTTAATTACAATTCAGTTGGTTTCAGGTATATCAGGTATGAATATTTTTAATGCAATAAATCGAACCATTTAATTGTCTTGTCTAATATATTATTTGAGATACGGGAGCGTTCAGACTTGATGTCGCCTCTTTATGGGACACTCCAAAACGGTACTGTTAATTGTCGATCCCCCCAGTACAGGTACCAATAAGTAAGTTTCAAGATTGGCATTACTTGGAAACATCTCATTTCAGGTATAACTTATCCGTGGGTCATTACCGTAAATTTCCACTTTCTCATTTATCAAATCGAAATTTGACAGACCATATTCATGAAGTGACAGTAATAGATTTAAACATTTATATCTGAAATAACTCTAGCATGCTATCACTGACTCTTGCAATATCTGAACTAGGTAGGTATCTCCCGCAAGAAGCGACTCTGATCCACATAAAGTTATATCAATGACGTTTGTCTTTGGGATTCTGCGCAGGGGGTTCGCAAATTTTCTTCTCTCTGCTAGGCAGCATCCAGTGAAAAAAATGAGATCTGCATCCGAATCTTTTCTTGCCAATCCTAAAATTTACCAAATTTTGTACTAAAAGTATCACATAAGATTGAATTATTTAAGTAAATCTGTGTAAAGAAGTGATATTTGTTGTATATCTGCTAGTTCATTTAATTCACCAAATTCATTTACAGCAAATGGGATAGCAAATTTTGAAATAAAATGTGTATCACATTCGAATGTACAGTGCACTACATTACGTTTGAAAAAAACATTGTTTTCTCTGTTTGGCATTACTTCATTGTGCATATGTAGTTTAATTCCAAATTAATGCTAACTTCTCCAACATTTTATACTAAATGTGAAGGATCCGTAACCAGATATTAACGATAAAGCTTTTATATGATTAATAATAACACCTTCTTCCTCTGAAGTATAATCTTTAAAAAAAAGTATTTTTCATCATTACAGAAGCCGAATATTTTACCCACAACCGTCACGAAACTTTGGCCTACTTTCAAGCTATTTTGTCGCTTCTTTCTATTGCATACGCTTGAACAGAAGGAGCTGGTTAGAGAACTTTACTGTAAACTGAAACGCTTTGTATGGCAAATCAAACCAAAAGTAGTTCAAGCTTGAAAATTATGGTAGATTCCGAAAGAAGAAGTCACATGACTACGAGTTTTTCAAAATAAGATTACCCTCATTTAAATTTCTTCTGGGTCGGAAACTAAGTAACTACAATAGCAGGTTCTTGTTATCAAACTTATCTGAACGTTTTATATTTCATATATATTCAAATCATCAAACAATGGCTGTAACTGAATTTCCTAATCTACGTACGTATATTAAATATTTGCAGACGGTTTACCATTGGCTTTGGTAATTCAGCCCCCAATAAGTCATACCACTGAATTTTTACTAACGAATATCTATTAGTTTCTCATGAAGAGATGAAGAAAAATAAAATTCCCTTAGCGTATCGTGACAGATGTGCAGGGTTACTGGTTCCGCTGAACAAATGTCGTAAGGAAGGTTGGTTCATGCCTTGGAATTGTGAGCATGAAAGACACGATTACGAACAATGTCAATACTTGGATTTCAAAAGACGTGTAAAGGAGCTTGAGGAAATAAAATTGAAACTACAAAATGAGAAAGAGGCAGTCGTTTAGTCCAAAGATCATTATGGCTTAATCTGTCTTTTCAGCATATAAATAGTCTGTTCATCTATTATTTATTATTTATTATTTATTATTTATTATTTATTATTTATTATTTATTATTTATTATTTATTATTTATTATTTATTATTTATTTTATCAATTATTTATTATTTATTATCTGGTATTTATTATTATTTATTTATCCCTTAATTTACAATAATACTAATGATCATTTATTTGAAGTGGTGATTATCCTGAAAGTGTACATGTATATTCTAAATTCTTATATATGTAAATTTCATTTTCAAATCATTATCAATTCATCAGATTTGTAAATTTAAGTTATATTCACATGAATACTGATTCAAGAGATTTAAACTTGACGGAAAAGACCAACGAAATCATTTTTGAAAGTGAATGCACAAAAGTGTTTTTTGCCTATAAGAATTGTCAAACGACAAGTCTTCATCTTAGGCTACAGTATGTTGAATTTGTTATTCGAAAATATATTGTACAATATTACACAAACCATACAAACAAAAATCCAGGAAAATGCAGAACATATCCTGTTATTTAACTATCAAAAATTAATGGTCAGAAGTTCCAGTACTTCAAATAAATAAATAAACTCAAAAACTTAGTATACTAATCTCAGTTCTCCAAAATGTATTGATGCAAAAAAAATTACTTCATTACTACCAAATAAAGGTAGTTATAGTGTCATATTATGGTAGTCAAAGTACTGACTAATAATTTCCAAGTTGCTGAACTGGAAATCTTATTAACCGTTGAGGTTGTCCACTGTATTGAACCACAGGTAGTTGTTGAGGAATGATATGCTCAGGATATAGATGAGGTGGTGGAGTTTGCATCGTGATCGAATGGTATTGTCGCTGTTGCTGTTGCTGTTGCTGGCTATTTTGTAAATGCAATTGTAATGGAATATGATAAGGTTGCGGGTAATATACACCAGCAGCCGTATGATGGTAATCCAAGTGCTGAATTTGATTTTCTAAATGATGCAAATTATCCGGTGAGATGTAAATGGTTTTATCTGACGTCGGTATCGATGTTCTATAGGAAATTTGAACACTTTTGGCATCAAAATTATTTTTTACCGTTCTTTTCACTATTTTACTTGAATTAATAGCATTTGCTGCTGCTGCGCTCCCTTCTCTTTTGAGGATCTTTGCATGATACAATCCGCAAGCATTACACAGAGTTCTTGCACCGTTTGGACCTTTTCGCCATTCTGGGGTATCAGTTATTCCACAACGTTGACAACGCATGAGTATTCTATTCTTCTTCTCTGGGTTTTTTGGTGATAACTTTTTTGAATGACTGTTCTTTGCATTTAGATATCTAGGTCCACTGTCTGTGATATGTGAAAGGATTGGGCTAGTAGTTGAAACATTGGAATACATTGCTTGATGTGGTGGATGTTGCTGTTGTTGCTGGTTCGGTAAAACAGTAGCAACGTACTGTAGATTCGGCTGTGGATAAGCATGAGAACATGGTTGATGAAAAATTGGCTGTGCAGGGTTTATAAATACAGGAGAAGAGCTTAAAGATTTAAAGTCGTCTTCATAATGAATAGTTGATATGCCACTCTTTGGAGACTGTGTAGGATTTATGAAGATCTCAGCGGCAACTTTCAGGTTGTTTTTGGGATCTGTTATTGGAAAGGACTTGTAGTTATTGTTGTCAGTCTTTGGGGATGAGGGCAATTGTTGAATGTCGGGTGGTAGGGGTGACTTTATTATTGTGTTTGTAATTAGCGGCTGATTTATAGAATTTGTAATGGTTGATATGGATGGCAAGCTAGTGCTATTGTTAGTCCATAAAGTTACTTCCCTTATTCAAAGAAAGAATTTAGTACATACCGAACTTTTTGTTGCCTCTGGTTATTAGGATTTTCAATCATTTCTTAAAGAAAGGTGGCACTTCTTTGATTGGAATTTTGATGGAGTATATATAAATGTAAATGGAAGAGGATTAATGTGGATATAATGTATTTTTGTTAAGTTTTTTTCAACTGGGATTGATGATAGTTATATATACACGGCCTGCAGATCTCTGCAGATTAGCTTTTATGTAATATTATGCGTGTATTAATTTAAAGTTTCTCTAACATGCGAGGTCTTAACGTGCCAGAGAATATGGCAGATTGGGCTCTATACGTATATATATGTTTTCTCTAAAGATATATACTAGGATTGGTCAGTGATTGTAGAACAATGTATATGCAAAAGACGTTTAATACACTATGTTTCCTTGCTAAGCTTCATGGACGCTATGAGATGAAAGGATTACAAAGGTTGAAGTAATAAGTTCATAACATTCTTGTTTAGTTTTTGTTATGTAACAGGGGCAACATAATCTAAAAAGATTACACTATATCTATATACAAATAGAGATCTGTAAATCCTAAATCGCCAATCTCTGCTACAATAGAGGAAAATCATGGAAATACTTGGGCATAGGTATTCGCACACCAATACAATATCTGCTTGAACTGCTCAATTCGTATTCCCATGTTTCTTAGCTGTTCAAAAACATTTCACATAGTTGAACATCACTAGTATTCTTTCGTAAAAGGCCTCTGTCAACAGTATCGTAAATTTAGTAATAAAATCATCGTTGTAAAACCTGTTAAATGGTGTATTGATCACGAGGACTTGATAGATATTTTTGTAAGTTTTGAAATCCTCGTATACTTGGTAATGGACGAGGCCAACTTTGTCTTGAGATCGTTGCCCTAACATTGAGGACCCAAGTAAACCGAAGCAGAATTCAATATACTTGTAGGCCGGTTTGATATGATGTGGTATTAGTAATCTAATGGATTCTACAAATTTCTTTAGTTAACCATATCTCAGAAAATATGCCGATATTGCTGATATTTTTAAAGCAATTATCCATTTTTTCGCTTCGGCTTCAACAAATCGTTTTTAATCATATATACCTTTTCAGCTTTATTTATCAAGGCGAAAGGAAAACTAAAATAGAATTTCTTTGATTATTAACTTGAACGGAAACATCAACAGTCTTCCCGCTCACAAAATCAGATGCTTGATAAAAAATTAAATGAAAATATCGATATGTTTCTTCTAAAAGAAATAGCACCTGTTCGTCAATACAAAGGATCGTCGTTTCGACCAAGAAAATTTGTATCGCTTTATATACTCAAGATTTAGAGGTTTGTCGTCCTCCCTTTTCAGGAATCTTCAAGCATTCATTAACAATAGTATGTTTACATACCAGTTCAAATATTAAGTGAAAAGTAGTTATGATTACGTTTTCAGGAAATTTGAGAGTCATATTTATGTTTGAAGAGTTAAAATAAGTCGTTACTTCTTAGTTGCATAACGGCAGCAACAATTGCTCGTTAATGCAAAAAGTTCAAATTTAGATTTGAAATATCGTACTTAATTAAGCAAACCTCCTGGTATTAATCATTCAACGATCAAATTTAAACATTTAGCCGTTAAAATATAGCCTATATGTCGATGTTGCAAATTGAGAGCTTGGAGATGTTATTCCGTTAAGTGGCCTATTTCTACGAATAGTGAATCTTCCCAACATTTTCTTCCTCCGTATCTTGAAGAACAAATCACTACTGAAGTATTTCATTCGGTTTACTAATCAGTTACTCTTCGGATTGCTAATATCGCCCTAAGGAAATTTTACAGGAAAGCCTAATCGTTCTGTATATATGTCCATGATTTACTGATTCCGACACTATATGTAACAATAGTTTATTTTGAATACCTAAGTTCAAGTCAAAAAAACAATATGTCATCATCCAAGTATGATCGTATATGTTAGGTTTAATTCATCGGAGGTTTGAATCTTCTGCTATATTTATGTAGATAATTAAATCTACCAACTTCGGTCTTTAAATTATGACTAAAACAGCCCCAAATTCCGCTGATTTCTATTTTTTTTTTTTTTTGACTATTCTTTCCTCAGATCCATTAACTGAAAGGTGCTCGTTCTAATCTTCTTTTTGAAATGAAATTCTTGCAATACGAAATGCCCAGCAAAGAAGTTCAATAGAATTATGCTTTCTTCGCCGATTATACTAATGGTAAGGGCAGTATATTTAGAGAGTTTTAATTCAGCTCTATGGCCACTTGGGGTTTAAAATGAGAGTCTCATAGGTCAAATACTTGCGACTCACAATTACTTTGAGGTGTTTCACTAGATACTCCCAGTGTCCTTGTATTTTTCAGTCTCAGTCAAAATGATGGGTATTCAGGTATTTAGAGTACGAAGACATCCTGAAGACTTAGAAATTCCAAATTAAGGGCAGAGACAACGAGCTATTCAGCTTCCCTACTTCCAGCAGTAGACCAGATAATTGAACATGAAAATAAAGGCTTATTTTCTGTTTGCTTCTGTTGTTCCTGAGCCAGGTTGTCGTTGACGGCTAATTCTAAGTTCTATTTGGACTGCCCCTAACAATTTTCTTGAAAATCAGAAATCCGGTGGTTATCTCCACGTGATGCAGATTGTATCCGCAACAGCTTTGTGACTAAGTTCCCGATAAAACCAAGTTTATCGTGTTTTGTTTACTTTATAATTAAACCGCCTCTTTCGTCTTATTGATATCAAAAGCCACCTACTTGGTATCATTATTTTACGTTTTTAACATTAACTCAACTTCTCATTCACAATATGTTCATGCTCAACAGTTTTTTTAAAGCATCAACTCCGTCGTCTACTACAACTTCACCATCAAATAATAAGCGTGGCTATTTCTGGACTTCAAGTGCAAAAACACCAACAACCGCCCCAGTTCTAGATGAGCTATCGGGCAACAAGTTCAAGATTCCTAATAACAAGGTGATTTCCATATCGAACCTAACAAATGAGGACGACTTTGTCGAAATAGATATAAAAAAATTATCGTATGCTGAGGTGGCATCTTTAAAGAAAATCGGTGGTAGCTCGCCAGTCATCAATGATGATGAGTTGGGTAGAGACATAACTGATTATCAATTGGCAGAAATCTTTCTGAACGCGAAATCCATAAAAAAAGATAGTTACGAAAAGGCTTTGGCCGACGTTGTCGCCAGCAAAGATGTCGCTCTTATTGACAACGAGGATGAAGACGCCTCTATAGCTGAGAATGAAGTCATTTTCGACGACAAATTAAACAGATCAAATAATAAAAAAAGAAGAAACTCAAGTAAGAACTCAAACAAGAAATACAAGAGCTGAATAAACAGTTGTTGAAGTTGAATATGTGTTCCAGCTTGGTCTTTATTGTTCTCATTTGATTTTAACGCGTTATTTATAAACCAATG
The DNA here is from genome assembly GCA_030572875.1 of Wickerhamomyces kurtzmanii. Classification (NCBI taxonomy): domain Eukaryota; kingdom Fungi; phylum Ascomycota; class Saccharomycetes; order Phaffomycetales; family Wickerhamomycetaceae; genus Wickerhamomyces; species Wickerhamomyces kurtzmanii. Next base: position 44,589 of record JAJMCJ010000005.1, on the reverse strand, counting down.
GACTTCCTGTGTGCTCGTTTTTCTTCTAAGTGTTTTTTGTTCATTAGAAAAAGTGTTTGTGTATTTTTCATGCTTGTACTTGTTTTGTTTTGTTTCTAATAAATCAAGAGTCGCGTGTACTTTTTAATACCTATAATAAAGCGTACATTTTCCTTTAATTATTACTGTCTCTACAATCTGCAATACACAAATATACGTCCTTGAATAAAAATGTACAATTTTAAATTTTCATAAATCATCAATGTTTCTAGACTTGAATTTCTTACCGGATCTGTCAGCAGTTCTAAACTGAAACCTTGAACCGATTATTGAGAACTCCAAATACTCTTTTTGACTATCAACGTCCTTCTCATCCTCGCTATTTTCGTCTATATCAAATAATGGGATATTAAAAGAAAAAATACTTCCTTTCTTTTCGATCATTTTGAATCCTCCAACCAGCTCACTAGGGTTCCAATCAACACTGTCAGAAACTTCAAGTTTCCAGTTATTCTTTCTAGGCACACATATTATAAAATAATTCTTCGAATCCCAAATAACTATTCCTGCCATTCCTACATTGCTTGGATTTCTAGAGGACAGCACAGTGATATAAGAACCGTTGAAGTCCGCAGAAGACAGTTTTGAAAGCATTACTCCTGGGTTAGATGTGTCGACTAACAGTAGCTCTCGTATATATGACATCCACAATCTATTCAATAACTTAAAATCCTCAAATTTTGGGATCTTGTTGAACTCTTTAAAATGTTCTATATTAAGTTCTTTTGGGCTTTTGGTTTTCTTTTCATTCTTTTTCATTATTACGTGCAGCTTTTTGATTAATTTCTTTTGTGACAATACGGAATCATGGATGTATTCTTTTAATATCACCTTTGAGTTCTTTTTGATCCTCTTAGATTCCGTTTTCAGAACTTTGTTGTCGTTGTTATTGATATGATAAAGCAGCGATTTCTCTTTCTCTTTTGAGGTACCACCATCTGTTGGAGTCAGCAAAAGAGTAGCTCGCTCGCCGTTTGAAAGCAGGTATCTGGTTTCTAACAGCTCATTAATCTTTGATGATGAAGGATATGACCTTGACAATAACAAGGATTCTAGAGGATGCTTTTTGTTCATTTGTTTGAATTGCAATACAACAAGCTTAGATAGTGCAAAGCACTTGACAAAAAATATTTTTATTTCAAACGAGATCCGATCCGAGGTTTAAATTTTAATTTTTAACCGTGAATACATGACAGATCAAAAAAGTTTTGGAAATGATGTTTAATACCGAAAGATTTATAAACGTTTTATTGTTGATAAGCTGAGTATGAACAGATTATTTGGAGTAGTGAGATCTGTAAGGACTGTGTATCCCTATACGCTTTCAAGACGTTTCTTGACTAAACCGGCTAATTTACCTTTCAATCAAAATGATTTGAAAGGTGATAACAAATATTCCGATATAAATAACTACTACGCTAACATGTTCACAGAAAATGATGCTCTTTCAACTGAGACAACAAGAAACAGTCCCAGCACAGTTCTGGGTGTTACAGATGAAGTCGATGATATAAACAATGAAATGAACGATTTCTATGGGCTGAGTTCAGTAGATAAGAGCTCTTTGAACAAGCGAGTTGAACAGATCATTGACGATGACAGTGATAGAACACTGGGCTTAGAAGCAATTGTGAAACAAGAAGGAGTAAAGATTTTTGTTTCTGATATGAAAAATCCGTTCAAAAATCTTGCATTGGAAGAATTCATATTTAGTAACACACCCGTTGACAAAGATAACAACTTATTCAAGAATCAAAGACTACTTTTTTACGTCAACTCGGCATGTGTGGTTATTGGAAAAAACCAAAACCCATGGAAAGAAGCAAATATGTCGGTAATCAATAAACTGCAAATTCCACTGTTGAGAAGAAAATCTGGCGGAGGTACCGTTGTTCATGATCTAGGTAATGTGAATTATAGTTTTATAACTTCCAGAAAAGAATTTTCAAGAACCAAGTTTGGCTCAATTATAACGCAGTCAATAAATAGAATATTGCCACAAGATTCAAATGTCGTCAAACTTAAACAGAATCAGAGAGGAGACATTGTTGATTTTGAATCAGACTCGAAAATTTCAGGCAGTGCATACAAAATTTCTAAAGGTAAATCTTACCATCATGGAACTATGCTATTAAGCTCCAAACTGACTATATTGAAACAGCTGTTACATAAGAAAAATGAAAACATTATGGAGTTTAAATGTAAATCCGTGGATAGCGTATCTTCGAAAGTTATCAATCTGAATATGGAAAATGATGTTTTCATCGATGAGGTTGTAAATGGATTTATTGATGAGTACACAAATGACGAAGATTTTCAAATATATCACATCAACGAACAAGATATTAAAGACATAGACTTTATAAACAAAGAAACAGAATTATTGAAGTCATGGGAGTGGAAATTCGGAAAAACTCCAAATTTTGAACTGAGATTAACTAACAAAAAGTTTCGGTTTGAAATATTATTTATAGTCAAAGAAGGTTTTCTAACGGATTTCAAAATAGAATTGCAGAACAATTCTAATGATTCACTTGTTAAAGAATCATTTCAATTTTTGAAAAGTGTGGTTGATCCTATGAAAGACTTGTCTGTAAGATTCACGGGCTCTGATATCACAGGTTTTATTTTGAATGATGAAATATCTGAATGGGTTGGTGAATTAATTGATGGAACCAATTAATGAGCAATACTATATATATACTGGTATTAATATTACATTACACTTTATGTAATTCGTGTGACTTAACAACATTTATTAATTATTTCATGGTGCGTTGTTGGATTTCTCTATAATTTTATCACTCCATCTAATCTGCTTATATATAAATTTTTGCTCACCGAAATCATCATATCCCTCTTCCTCAATGCATTCAACTTCAATCAGATTCTCTAGTTTTAGCATGTTCCATAATAGATCCCTCTCTTTTTCAAAAGTACTTCTTATAGGAATTTCTAGTAGAATTCTCGACTCTTCAGACCTTGATAGAAATTTTTTGATCATACTTATGATCCAATGCGGATGTCTTGATGAGTAAATAGGATCAGCTAGTACAATAGTGTTATATTTCACCCCCGGATTAATTGTTTCAAAAGATTTACTGTTTGACCAATCTAGTACACCATAATCAACTTTTTCACTACTGAGTAGGTTATTTAGTTCAATATTATCAACTAAATTTGGTACTATTTCAGGCAAATCTGTAAGTACAATGTCGTAGCCCAGAATTCCAATTGTAATGCCAACTAATCCAGTACCCGACCCTAATTCCAATATAGGGTTCATTAATAGCTTTTCGTGATTGAAAATTAGCCGTTTAGACAAAATTAATGACGACCCCCATGTCTTTAAGCCTAAGTTGTCCGAAGTTAAGGATGGTTCTTTCAAAAAAATGTTTTTGAAGCTGGGATCAAGAACAATCTTTCTTGTAAATTCTGGTACCGCAGTGCGTCCGCAATTTTCTGATAATCTTAAACTTGTAAGCTTAAAAATTAAATCTTTATCGTTTTGATCATCTATATAGTCTAAATTTGATGAAATTATTGATGTTAAATAATTGAAAAACTCACTATTTAAAGATTTATTCATATTTATTAATCTACTTTCATTGGTCAGATTGGTGAAACCATTAAATCTGAACCATTCTATTGATTGATTTAGTTCCTGTTCTGATATGTTCATATACTGCAGCATTTGCTCATTTGTCTGTTTAATATTTTCGTTCGAATTGAAATTGGTCTTCTCGTCTGGCTGCAGAAGCTTTAGCAACATCATAAGCACATAAAATGGTGGATTTATCCCTAATGGTGGTAAATCAAGTATATGTATAGGTACTTCATCATCATCATCATCATCATCATCGTCATCATCTCTTTTCTCATCGTGGTGTGAACATGATGAAAATACTCTATTATTTGAAAATGAAATCTGATTTATCTCTTTCTTTTCTATTTGGGTAAACAAAGACAACGGATCAAAATCATCAGCCATACTCACGCCTTTATTATATTATTAGCTTATTTATTTGAGTATAGTATCAACTGCTTCGATCTAGTTTTTTTTTTCAATATTAAAAATTCTTTAAAAAGGACAAATAAGGCAATTTTCTTTTTTTGGTTACATCTCTTCTCAGTCCATGTATATGGCCGAGATCAAAGAAACGAATTAATTGTTTTTGTAGCCTACAAATACTTAAAAGTTCAATTGTTATACATTGGTGAATATTATGTAAGTATCTAATTGGAATTTAAGGTTGATTTGAGTCCTGGTTGTCTAAATCACATATTTAGGAGTACTTTGAGAAATTAGCTAGGTTCAGGACTAACAAACATAAATACACACATTAACAGAAACCATCGTGATTATCCAGCAATCCTAACTGATTCAAAATGTAGTTAGATTCCCTTATACCACTTTTCCAAGCACCATGAACACATCCGGCACCATCAAGTATAGTGTGCTCACCTGCAAATCTTACATTAAGCAATCCCCTTTCTAGATTTAGGACCAGATCATAAGGAATATCACCCGGAAAGCAAGCACTGTATGAGCCTCGTGAAAATGGATCTATTGTCCAGTTAGTAACCAACTGATTTCTTGGTATTGGTACATTTTCCAGCCCGGAAAGTTTAGCAATCATTGGCTTTAATAGTTGCCAACATTTGTCCGTATTTGACTCTAAATATTGGGTCAGTGGAGCCTGAGTGATTGCAATTAAAGAAGGTTTGTTAACTGTTGCTGCAAAATTTAAAAATAATATTGGAAAATCCCAGGCTTTTGGTTCTGATAATTCGGACTGTATATCGTCTATACTCAAGAAAATGGGATTGTTAGAAATTATTGAATCGTAAAAGCTGGGCTCTGGTGTAGCTAGGCATAAGAACCTTTCTGGAGTAGATGGCCAGAACACTTCGTCGAATTCAAAAACGACTTTACCTAAAGCTCCGAAATGTACTTTGTCCATTGAGTTTTTGATTTCTTGTGGTAATGGAGGTATCCATTTGATACCTCCTTTTTCATTTTCCGGCAGAGCCAAAACGCTTTGAGGAATTGTCACTATAGCGTAATCTGAAGTATAAATTTTATTTTGATTTGTAGAAATTGTGATTGTTGAACCTGTCCTCGTTATGGACTTAACGACAGTATCCAGCTTGATCATGTCGTCTGGAATTGTATCTGCGATCCTTTCTATGACTTTATCGTAGTTCAAAGCTAAAGCATTGCGTCCTTGGTTATCGATAGTTGAATACTTAGCACTTAGCATTTTCCAACTAATACCATGCCATAGTTCCAGATATCTCAGTAATTGACCAGAATATAAAATTTGATCTTTACTCAAAAACCTCTTCTGCTTTAATAGATATTTCAACACCTCATTGTATAAACAATTGTCGTCTCTCTCAAGCTTCTCAAAAAATTCAATCTCAATATATTTTTCAATTTCGTTACAGATTTGATTTAACTTAAGATCTACCGAGATTGGACCATCCTCATTCACTAATTGAATTTCACCATCATCGTATACAAAATCAACTGGGTTTTTGCTTTCCATCTCCTCATCGAATAAATCGTTTGATAACGTATCATGAAACCAGCTTGCACCCATATCATATTTTGTATGCAAACCTACCTCAGTCAATATCCTGCCTCCCAGTCGAGTTCTGGCCTCTAAAATCAATACATCAACTCCATGCTTCTGCAACTCTGATGCTGCTTTAATACCTGCTACTCTAGCACCAATTATAATGACTTTGTGGTGTGTCATTCTATTTATGACACTCGAGAAATATATCTATTATCTTAAGAGTGCAAGATCAAATAGAATATGAAACAGTTGACTTCCTAAACTAGTAATAAATACGTTTGTAATTTTTATGGATTAGGATCATTCACTAGGAACTACAACAAAATACTGTATTAAATCTCATTTTATATAATGTAAATCTATAATTTCTTCAATGTTTAATAAGTAGTTTTTTAACAGCTTCCGGTAACTCTTCATCTTCACTATCACTTTCACTATCAAAATGAAATCTCTTTTTATCTTTTGCAGCTTTCAGTTTGTTTTTTTCGGCTCTCTTTTTCTGTTCTTCTTGATAAAGTCTTTCTTCTTCTTCTGGATCATAATCAATCCATGTGCCAATTCTTTTGCTTTGAGAATCTTCTTCAGCATCATAAAATTGATTTTGAAATTTTGTCTTCGACACAGATCCTTCGTGAATTTCAGCAAAGCCTTGTTTCAGCAACTCTAACTGAAATGGAGTTTTGACACCATGAAGAAAAATATTACCGATGAAGCCCCCAACTTTATCAACATCATACAGCTCAACAGTAACATCACGCTGTAAAATTTTTGAATTAACAAACGAAAAAATCTCGGATGCGATCGGTAATTCTTTCTGAATTGACAGTAAACCACCTAATACCAAAACAATTCTTGTATTTTCATGTGGTAAAAAGACTCTAAATCTGTTTGGTGAGATAACGTGCTCGACAACACCTGAGATTGACCTGTTACCAAGACTTCTCAAGTTCAATTTAGCTTTTTGAGCATTTTCTGAGGCTTCTACAATTCTCTCTGGCTCAGGAATTTTGTCAGAATGAATACCTTTTTTAGACTTATTTGCTTGTTCTTCAGCTTCAATCAAAGTGTCCCAATTACTGGATCTATCGTCATCCCCACGACGATGTCTGATTACTGTGGCATAACCAGCAGCAACAATCAACTCAGATAAATCTGACCCGTTTGGTAATGTAATTGAAACCAATGGTACCTCATTTCTGAACGCATCAGTTGTAATTTGAACTTTTTTGCCAACATATTTGCGTACGAAATCAATGGCCTGGGGTAAAAATGGACCTGATGATTCTGTTCTTCTTGGTGCTCGTAAAGAAGTTAAGTAGACATTTGATTGAGTTCCGTTTTGTAATTGTACAGCAAAGGTATCAGGGCTGATGACTCTAAAGATTGTTCCCTCAATAGTCGTACCTTCTTTGAAGGTTGAGTTGCTGGAATTTGTAGAGGATTTTTTAACGATGCCTTTCCACAAACCTTTACCTAGCGTTCTTGCTTGTTTTTCAGCATTTCTTAACGTTTTCATGGTCTCAGCACCAACTATACCTGACTGCCAATCTGAAACTTCGGCAAAACCTGCTGCTAAGATCTTTTCACTGATGTTACCAGCTGGATGCGATATTTTGACGATTGGAACATCGGTGGAACTTACTCCAATAAATTGAATCAAAATTTTCTGGTTCAGTAGTCTGATTTCAATGTATTTCTTGGAATCATCACCTAAAGGTTCACCTGGGGCACCTTGAGTATCGGCTGATCTTGGGGTTCTTATACCAGCAATTAAAACTGGTAGCTCAACGTCTGAACCGTCATCAAAATAAATATGAGCAACGATTCTATCACCACTAATCACTTTATCAACAATAGCTTTGTATTGAATGTTAGTATGATATCTGCCTTTAATTAATTCTGCCATTGTATCTTTCTTATATTAGTGTTCGTATAAGTAATGTTGTTGTTGATTTGTTTTTACTTATGAATTGGCTTACAGTGGTTAGTTAATTATCGAGATTTGATCTGACATCATTTTCTGAATCATCTCGGAATATTAAGTACTAAATTTATATTAAGCCGTCAAAACTAAACATAGTAATTGTTAGCAAAAGCCGTCGATTCCTTCAAAAAAACCAATATAACTTCAAACAAACCTCTCCGTAAAGATAGGCTTATATCTTTGACCGTATTAACTGTTGTTTTTTACTTTACATGTGGCAAGCCTTTTAACTTTTTTTAATTCACAAAATTAAAAAGTTACAGGTACAAAGTCGATTCTACTCAATATTGGAAAAATAATATTTCATTTTAGTGTATGTGATAAAACTATAGGGCCTGAGAAGTTGAGAATCAAAAATAAAAGAACGTAAGAAATAACAAGAATATCTAAAGGATGCAAAAAAATAAGAAACACATGAGACTCTACCAATCTTCGTCATCTTCTTCTTCTTCATCATCACTGTCGTGACCTAATTTTCCAGCTCTTGCCTTAAGTGCTTCGGCTAAACCACCTGCTAAGCTGCTGTCTTCCTGTTGTTTAGCCATTAGAGCAGCAGCTAAACCACCAGCCAAGCCAGCATTATTTGTATTGTTTGAGGAAACAGTAGTTGCAGGTGTTGATGTACCATTAGAGTATGCTTGTGTCACTTGTTGAGGAGGTGGTGCAGGCGTGTGGGTTGATGATGAGTTAGGATGTTCACACTCAACAACGTAGGCAGCAGGTACCCAGCCTTCTTTGGAACTATCCAAAGTTTTGGCTAACCACCAGCCGTTGGTTTCTTTTTTCAAAATTAAAACGACTTGATCCTTAGAAATTGGTAACTCTGAAGCGCTACCAGTACCCACAAAATCATATGCCGCTTTAAACGTTGGGTAGGTCGGAACTACAGCAGCAGGTGGTGGTGGTGGTGCCGGTGGAACAACAGCAGCTTGTTTTTGCTGAACTTGGTGATGAGCTTGGTGCTGAGGGTTATGTTGTGGTGTAGTTTGTTGGCCTTGGGAATACTGTTGTTGCGATTGTGGCTGTCTTTTGGCTGGTCTTGGAGGTGGAACCTTACGGGAAGAAACCTGATGAAATTGTGAGCTTTGTTGTTGTGTAGGTGAATATGCACTTGAAGCAGCAGCGACAGCAACAGTATTATGATGTTGTTGTTGTTGTTGTTGTTGTTGAATATGTAGTTGAGAAACATTACCATTTTTCACGGGTGCAGGTGGAGGTGCCTTTTTTGCAGCTCGTTGTTGTTGCTGCTGTTGATAGATAGGTTGCTGATAAGTTCGTTGGGCTTTCGCTTGTTGTTGTTGTTGTTGTTGCTGCTGTTGCGGATAGGATGATTGCGTATTTCTTGGAGTAAAATCAAGCTGCGCAGCAGGTGAAGATTTACTTTTTGGTTTTTTCTTAGAGACTGATGAAGCTGGGTTACCACGATTAACTTGAATAGTTGATGATTTATAGAAATCTGAGTATTTTGGAGCAGACTCACTGATTTGGGACTTGACTTCGTGATATTTTCCAGGCTTCTTTTGATACTGAATAGTTGGTCCAATTTTAATAGTAATTCCGTTGTTGATTTTTTTCAAGTTAGTGACTAACTCAGTTTTGAAAACACAATTAATCAAGGGATCAGGAAGTTGAAAGTTCTTCATAGAGAGTGAAACCCAGTCATCTTGTAAGTTTGTCAAACTCACAAAATTGATGTTACCAACTGGATAAGAGGACTCAATTGTATAGGAAACTTGTCTGTTTATAACAGCTTGATTAACGATGTAAAAAGTAGTGCTTGTCAAAATAAAGACTCTTGGAACTCTTTGAGACGATCTACCAAATTTGGCATGTAGTATTTCACCTCTCATTGAGAAGATAATACGATCATTGATGCCAACTTGCTTTTTTATAAAATTACCAGAAGTTTTAGCTTCATTGCAACATAAATAATCACCCAAAAATGCTCTAGAACCTAGTAGTGACATTGTTCTCCGTTCTTTTCTTGACCCTAACAAGTTGGTACCATAGTCACGAAATTGTTCAAATTTATTACCACCAACTTTTTCTCTCCAAAATCTTTGAATTTTGATAGCACAATCTTCCCTTCTTTTCAGATATCTTCTCCATGCCCTCTGAATTCTTGCAGCCATATTATACCAATACCTATCTCTCATATGTTCCAATGCGAATAAAGTTTCAGGAGTCTTAATGAAAACTTTTGTAACACCTAACTGATACTCTGTTTTTGGAATAGCGGAATCTGCCAAAATCTGTTCAACTGCACTTAGTGCATCTCCTTCCCAAGTATAGTCACCAGCGTAAGAACATTTAGGTGAGAGTAAATAAAATCTTTCTGCGAATTTTTCAAATGTTTGTCGATATGCAAACCCAGCTCTTCTAATACGGACATTTTCTTGCAAACCCAAATACTTTACTTGATGTAAAACTTGTTTTTCGTTATACTCGGAAGGAGACTTATTTTGATTTGGTTTTATTGTTCTAATGTACGATGGAGATGACTTTGACAAAGTAGCGACTAAGCTGTTTGCACTTTTAATAATTTTATCACCTGCAGTTGGTGGCCTTCTTTTTGAATCTTGATTAATGACATCTGGGAAAATTTTCGGAATGAATTCATTTGTTGATGTTGCTAACAGCTCTAATAAATCTTTCAGCATCTGATCTTTGTTTTTATCAGTCATACCTTGGATTTCGTACATAACATCACCAGCATAGTGTTTGATCAGAAATTTAGTCGATCTTAGCTCGAAATGAGGATTTGTTGAAACCATATTCAATCTCTGTGCAAAAACTTGATCAGCAGCAGTAGAATCAGCATGAGCTGTAGCACACGCATCATTTAAAGCGGCAAAAATACCTGGAGGTCTTTTGCTTTCAATCAAATCACAAACAATTTGGTTATTGAAATATTTGATTGGAGTCCATTGAATTTGTTCTTTAACGTATTCATCTTGTTCGGATTTCAAAGTTAATTGGATGAATATTTGTTGTAATTTCTCGTTGACGTAATTAATACAAATCTGCTCAAATGAATTATGATCGAAAATCTCAAACCCGTATATATCCAGAATACCGATAGACTTTTGAGTATCACCTGTGATCGAATGCAATGATAAATTGACTCTATCAACAATCCAGTCAAATAAGTTATTGTAAATTCCTTTTGCTAAAGCATCTCTAACGGCAGTTGCTTGAACGTTATTCAAAGGAACGTGGTAAATTGAACCTCGTTTCATACCATGGTTAGTTTCCAAAATTCTTTCAACTAACGACTTGCATAATATACCAGAATCAACTTGTAAAAGATATGCAATAAAATCAGTTACTGAAGTATCTCTGACTTCAGCGTTACCTTCTTCATTTTCAAAAAATGAAACGTTACCAATCCATAGAATAGCAGCCAATAGCCTGAAAATTTGATCTTGCTCCAGTTGTGATAATCCAATGACTTGCATTGCTTTCAATGTATCTTGGTAATCATTTATATCGTTAATTGAATCAACCGTTGTACAACCAGAGGCAGAAGTATAAACATACTGTTCAGGTTTTTGAACTCCAAAAATCTGTCTGTAATTTTCTGAGGCACCTTTGGTAAATTGATAGAATATATGGAAATTTCTTTCGTTTGAAATTTGTCCAACTACTCGTTGTTTTTCTAGCAGATAATTGGTTATATTACCACTAATTGGATCAAAAACTTCGTTGAAATTAATTTCCAAGTACTTACCATGTCTCGAACTATTATCATTACGCAAAGTTTTCGCACATCCGAAACTTTCTAGTAATGGATTAGTAGCCAAAACCATTTCTTTGATTTTCTGAATGGAATCCGAACTCGTTGAGGATCCACTGACGGAGGCAATATATTGCATGATTCTTTTTGCAGCTTCTGTTTTACCTGCTCCAGATTCACCGGAAATAATGACACACTGTGATTCATTATAAGCTTTCAAATTATAATACATTGATTCAGCAATAGCAAAAACATGAGGGGGAACTTCTAATCTATTTTTGCCCTTATAGCTTTCTAGAACTGAATCTGTGTAAATACCTAAATCTCTGAACGGATTCACAGAAATTAAAACATGGCCGATATAAGTATAAATGGTACCGTTGTCAAACCTCTTTTTCAAATTATCGTTGATTGACTCATCACTAATCTTTGTCAGTAAAGTCAAATCGGAGACCCCGACTTCTTTCTTTTTACCAACATCGAATGTAGCTTTTTGGATACCATTTCTCTTCATGGGTTGCTGTTTAGCTGTTTGACCAGCGGCTTTTCTACCGGCTCTTTTAGTAATAGCCATTTTTTTCTAGTTTTTGCTCCCTCCCTCCCTTAATTAACTAACAAATTAGAGATAATAAGAAAAAATCTGTTTTGTCAATAACGAGTACTGAGATGTGTTTTGTGCTTTTTAACGCTTTTGATAGAACACTTGAATCGAATAGGAGTGAAATTGTTATTTGAATTATTAAAACCGACCGAATGCCATTACCCTACTTTGATGATTAACATCAACATTAGTAACAAATGTCTTTGTTTTAAAAGAAGAGTATGAAGCTAATGGTAGTAAAGTAGATTATTTTATATTTAGAATTAGCCATTGCGCTTTTGTTCAACCTATTTTTCTCCGTCACAAATGCTATCATTTTGATCTCCAGCATATTTGTGAAAGAAAAAAATGAACCCGAGTATGAAAATATACCGCGATTGGGAATTACATATACCATCATTATTTTGATAGTCGATCAGATATTTACACCGATACTCCCATTGAAAAGGTTGCTTGATAAAGCCCCTTGAAGGTTCTGTTTGTTATCTCTAGTCAAGTAAGAATAGTTATTACAAATCTATCTCAAATCAGTTCTTACATAATACAGTTCTACTTGTTCCCAAGATAGCAACTGATGCTTTAGATTGAGTACTATTTGATCATTAGTCAAATCTTAATGACTTAAATCTGAATTTGCCAAAACAAAGGTGCAATTACATGTTTTATGAAACTGATTATATATTAAAAAATAACAAACTCCCAAACACATGGTCACCGACGATTCTCTCAAAACAAATAAAAAATAAAACCAAAAATATATATACCCTTCTCTTTACCAGTTAACTAAGTTGTTTGGCTCACCTTTTCTATTGATATCAAACGCCTGATTAATCTCCTCGGGTTTCATTGAGCTTTCAGCATTTACTAAACCTGGGGCCATTGAATGCGGATTGTTTGGATCAAATGGTGCGTTTTTCATAACTTCTGTAGTTGTTGTTGTAGTATGGGGGATTTGTTCATCTGAACTCATTGAACCTGCGCTGGAAACAGAGTTAGTCGAAGATTTTCTTCTTGTGTGGTCTTTTGCGCCTCTGTATGAAGTATAATTTGTTCCTGTGTTTGCAGCTGTATGCATTTGGCCGTGATACTTATTGGAGCCATTAATCATGTTTAGATATCTATCGAATATACCTGACATTTTGCTTTAGTATTAATATTAGTGTGGTGTAAAATAAATTAAGTTTCATGGCAAAGCGACGAACTTATATAGTCTCTGCTTTTTGAGGAGCACATAACCCAGCAACCATAAATGTTTGTCATTTATTTTGTGAAGAATGATTATTTACGTTGACTCATTCTAGATCTTTCTATATTATACAATATTCAGTAAAATATTTTATTATCTCTAATCTCTTGTTCTATTTACAAGTATTGTGGTATCTATCCATGCACCACGATAAGTACGTACTGTTTTGCTCTAATGTACAACTTTTATTCCTAAACCTCTTTGTTTTGCACGATTCTCGATTCTCGATTCTCACTTTGCTACAGCTGCTTTTTCCTCCTTGAGCTTATCTAACCTACTTATTTTCTCTCTGATGACTTTTTCTCTTTGTAGATCTAAATATTCGGGCTTTTGTTTTTCCAAAATACATGCTTTCATTTTCGAGTGTACTTCCCTACAGTCCCATACAACTGATAAATTGTGGTTTTTTGCGCACGCAACAAAGTCTGAGTGTCAAAATGTTAATTACTCAAAATACTTGTATTACTGTACGGTGAAATAATACTAACCTTGAACTGCCTCATCACATTCTTTGTAAGCATAGATCTTCCATTGTTCTCTGGCTTTCTTCTCCTCATTTGGAGTCAAAGCCCACAGAGGTAATTTAGTGTTATGGCTCATCCTTCAACAGCACCTTTTTTTAAAAGAAAGTGTTGATAATTAGTACTTATTACGATTTCAACCTAGATATACTCAACTGATATTGAGAAAAAAAATGGTTTAATTTTGTTTATATTACAGTCGGGTAACAGCATAAGAAAGTTGAAAAGTGTAAACAAAAACATCTACCACCACGAAGAACAACATAACAACAGACAAGAAACCGACGAGGAAAGAATCAAAATGTTAGAAGAAGAGCCAGCTGTTTTGTTGAAGTCTACTATAGACAATTTTCAAATAGAGGCCGACCTGCAGACCATCGATAGAATAAACGAAAACTTGTCGAATTTAAGACACAGGAGAGACAACAAAGCGGATATAGAACATGATATTTTGAAAAGTATGTTTCTTTTTGTATATTACTGCAAAATAAGTAGCTGACGCATATAAGACCTTTCTAGGCAGCTGGAGCTGTTGAAAGCAACAAATGATGAACTCGCTGAAAATCCAACACGTCAAATAGTTCAGTCCAAGTTGAACAATAACGATATTTTGAAATTCAAGCTAGCAAAGTCATTGACTGAGCTAGAAACAAATTTGACGCTACTGAATTCCCGATTCAAGAAAATGGTTGACGAGTTCAGCGACTTATCAAATGTAGACGAGTTCAAAAATGAGATTGATGAAAACTTTGATGCTGTTGTGTAAGTATCTGCAGCTTAGATTTATGATTTTAGGATTATCCACACATTGTTCATTACTAACGTTTAACACTCTAGACTGAAACTGAAGGTGTACAGAAATTTGGGTGTTCTGATTGATATCAAGTCGTCTAAACTGGTCATCTATAATAGAGACCTGAATCTGACAGATTACTTACAGTATGATGATTCGAAATACAGCGATTATTTTATTTCAAACTACATTTGGGATAAACTGTAATTTACAAAGTGATATACATGTACTATAGGGTTCTGGGGGTTAATTTTATTATTTATAATTTGAATGAATGTGTAGATTCTGTTGTAATTGTATTTTTACAAGGGAGAGACGATGAACTACTAAATGTTATGAAGTCATGAGACATAAATACTTACTATATACACTTAAATTATTACCGTTTCCTTAATCAAATTTGCAAATTAATAATTTTCAGGATTTGTTCTATGTGAGATTTTAGTCCATTTTGGTACTTTATGTAAACCTTTTCTATAACCTCTGGAGTTTCTGTTGAACAAGGTATATTTATCAATAGGTTTCATGTTTTTTTCTTTTGGAAACTCAAGATAAAATTTTTCAACTTTCTTCGAAGAAAGATTCAGTTCTTTCAGTCCATTATATAGAGTTTCTATGACATTATCCACGTTTTGTAATCTCTTACGTTGACGAAACTTTTGATTACGGGACATTCTGTATGGAACTTTCCTAGGATTATTTGTTAATATTCTTGTTTTCTAAATTGGAAATCTAACACAAATTCATTTTATTATTGATCAGAGTGATTACTGTAACACTCTTTTGACATTAGAAAGAGAGATTATTCAAAGGCCTGAGGCGCTATAACTTACCATAATAAACCACCAAGTGAAACTGATGTAGCTCTGAATGCACCAAACATTATTACTGTGGCAAGTTTCTTCTTTATGAGCTTGCTAAGATGTTTTATCTCATAAAACTGTTTGTACCTTGGTGAAAAACTACGAAGAAATTTCAATATGATTATATAATTTATTATGTCATAAGTCAAAAAATCCAAGACTTTCGGGCTCGTGATCGATATATAAACTTGTAAACTCATCTTTAATTAACAGGATACAGTGAGTAGGGTTCTTACTCTAAATAAATACATAAAGTCCATTCAAATGACTCCATTCTGGTAGCATGAAACCCGAAACGTGATTTGCTGGACTTTATTTTGACTGTAACCAATTGCTATACATCAACTGAAATAAGCCTTTCAGTGGATGTATAGTATTCAATACAACTGATCGGCGAAAACCCTCATTGCTACATCTCAGTATCCTGTTGATACTCCTGAAATTCATCTAAGTTTTCTGGGTACTCTTCGGTTTCTTTTTCGTTTTCGTTGGTTTCTTGTTGTGTTCGCGACAGCTTATTGCTTTCCTCTTCGAATACCCGATGGCTTGCCATAAATCTTATATCTGCGTTAGTCACACCTGAGGCTATTTTATCACTGTAAATGAAAGGGTATACTTACAAGCTGCCGTGCATTATGCCCATCTTCCTGATATAGTCTGCCTGTAGGCAAGTAATCTTTATGAGATTTTCGAAGTCTGACAAGTTGGCTTCAAGCTGAGCTAGCTGAGAATGGAGATGCGACAGCTGTCTTTGCTTAACTGAAGAAGAGTTTGTGGATATGGTCGAGCTCCTTTTAAACATTTCGTGTGTGGCAGCTATGGTCGTCACTAGAGTCCAAACAACATACAAACACAACTTCGAGTAAACAATAAATCAACATATCAAAAATATATATAATCTCAGTAATCAGGGTAATGGATTAGATTCTTTAGAATTATTCACGTGATCTATTTAAACAATCTACTTTTTCTTTCTTTTTTTTCTTAAGCCCGGAACTTTTTTAACGTTACCGGAGTGTGGCTCTATCACAATTTCCTAACTCTGTAAAGGGTTCGCTTGAGCGGTTAACACGGTTGAAAGCATATCTAATTACATTGGTTCGTACTTGATTTGATGAATCAAGCTCGAAAAGGTGGAAAGAATCATCGGTTGGAAGAACTGAGAAACAGAAGAGTCAACCGTGTATTTGCTCCCATTGAAAGGGATGTTTTACTTGGTTTCCCTAATCTTTTTCGACTATCTTGTTGTTCTTCCATCCCATTGGTTCCACTTTTCACACCGCTCTGACAAAGTAAATGCGCAAAATGCAGAAACACCATCTAAGGTTTATTTAAATATATATCTAAAATTTCCTCTTTCCGACACTTTTTATCGTAATCCTACATCGACTGTAAAGACATTAGAACGATTTTTGTATGGAAATACTGCTGTACAGAGCGAGAACAAGATTATAGCTACCACAACACACAGGCAAACAAGGATTTTTGATAAAAAGATATTTTAAAACTTGAAGAAAAAAATTTTTTTAACACTCCACTGCAACAAGAAAGAACCCGCTATATCGATATTATTAGCGCCTAAAACATCCAGCACTGTATCACCCTGTTCAGGTATTTTCATTTCAATTGTGTTACAAAAACATACTGATAAAGTAGCGAGAGACTCTTTATCCTTATCCTCCTCAACCTCTATCATCACGAATACCGCTATCAACACAACACAAACATTTAGATAGATAGATGCAACAGTAATTCGTCATATTGTGCTCTGCACCAACCCTTCAATTGTTCAGCAAATTACCGTCAAGTACCGTACCATAATTTTCTTGGATTATTGGAACCACGTTGTATTCCACAAAGTTATACATTTCGTCCGTCAACTAGTAATAACCATAATGAATCACACACTACCTATAGTAAAGAGCTCATCATCAAATTATAAAAATCATCTGGCACCAATAGCGCCAGCTCCAAGACCAGTCCAGGTTCTGCCAAAGGTCTTCTCAAAATCTACACCGTCTCCTGCTTCCACCACGTTTGGCAGTTTATCCACGCTATCAAACAACAACAGCAACAGCAACAACAGCAACAGTAGTAGCAATAATATCAACACCGACGGCAAATTTTTTGACAACATATCATGTCCAATAACTTCAAAGCAGTGGGTATTACCACCAAGACCAAAGGCAGGTAGAAAAACTGCGGACCTAAATAGTACAAACAACTCGATTCTCAAAAAACAGGACGCATCAAATTTGAGCTCTACAAATTTAAAGCTATTGAACATCAATCAGCAGCACCAACGAAACCTCCAGAAACAAGAAGAGCTAGGAAATCGATCTGATCAATTAAAAGCGCAGTTACAAAATGCCACCCAAGAGAATGAAAAGTTAAAAAGTATCATAGATAGGTTAAAAACCGAAATTGAAGTTTTGAAAATTTTGAAGGTCGAAAAATCGAAGTCTCCAATACCTATAACAATCAAAGAGTTATCGAATTCTCCTCAGTCAATGAACACAGCAACTGCAACTATCGATCCAACGAAGATTCCAAAAAATCGACCTGCAGTAACAGCAAAAGTTAAAAGACATTACAATAAAAAATTGAAGCAAACAAAAACACCAAAGTTTTCTTCAAAAGAGTTGAAAACACAAGATCAGTCTCGTCCCGTAGAACCAGTGGTAATCGCAAGAAGTTCAGCTGTTCAAAATGAAACACCGTCTCCAATATTATCCCCAGATGGCATGATATTACCTAATTTAGAGTCTTTATTAATTGAGCCGTCAAGCAAGAGACACAAACTACCAAAGAGTACAAAATTGAATAGATCAACAACAAATATTAACATAGATAGTTTTATCAGTCCAAATACGATTAAACCAATTTTATTGGAACGGTCAATGTCTCTACCACTGGGAAATAATGATTTTGAAGTTGGATACACACCTTCATCTTTATCTTCTTCGATAACTCCAAATACACCAGATGTAGTTGATGATGTTAATACCATAGATATCTCAATTTTATCCAGAAGTCTGAAAAACGGTGCCAATACGAATACCGATGATTCAGACTTCAGAAATTGTGGATTTTGTTCCGATGGGTCACCGTGTTTATGTATTGAAGCAATATCTAATGGCAAAAAACAGGCAACCAAGACTCAGAGCTCTACCGATATGGATGGAGATACGATATTTCAAGATTTCAATGATGTTAATGGACTTGATGATTTCCTCATGAGTAATAGAGAAAATGAATATGATGAATTTTTAATGATTTGAACTGTTGTTCTGCACCAGATGCTCATATAACTGTATATGTATGCATCGATTTTGAGAACAAAATTTGACCTCTGTGTTTTTTGTTTTTATCTTTTTAGCGGATTTACTATAGCTTCTTGTTTTTATTCTTTTATGACTTTACGATTATGTTCTTTTTTGGGTTAGATTTATTTTAATGTAACTATTTCAAATGTATGAAAGAACTCCCATGTAGGTGACACTTTTACAATGTTAATAATATATATATATATATGAATAAAGATTAAACCGCCTATCTTAGATGATAAGAATATTATTTTTTTGTTTAAAAAAAAGCTATATAAGACCCACTTAGAACGGTCAAAGCTAAGACACCGTAACCTGTTCTGTAAACACCTTTAATGGTTAATTCTTTACCAAAATCCCAGATTAGATGTCTGACACCGTTGAATGCGTGGAAAGCAAAAGGGAAAGCCATGGCAGCTTTGGTACCAAGCTGAACAGGATTTGGTAACGAGTGAAACCAACTGGCTATCAGATCACCATTAAAACCATCAAACCCAAATAACGAAGCAAACGCAAAAGAACAGGTTAAACCATAAAATGCAAAAGCCATGAAAATACCACTAACTCTATGAACCGAAGATAAGTACCATGTTAATTGAGGTTGGTAAATTGCCAAATGTGGTGAAGTTGGTCTATTTTTACGCTGTGCAACTAAGATCTCTTGTTCATGATCATGAGTTGTTGATATTGTTGAGAGCGAACGTAATGCTGAAATTGATTGTTTGTACGATGCTAGTTTGTATACAGATGCTTTAATTACATTGTTAGCAGGTTTTTCAGCAAAAAAAAATAAAAATTGTTCAGAATTTGTACATACGTCTTGTGAGACCCAAACCCATTCTTATAGAAATCATTGTTAATGATATGATTTTGTGTTTAGTAATAATGAATTAGAAAAGAAATCTATTAAATTAAATTAGCATAGTTCTTCTACATCTAAAATTTAATCGATGGATGACTAGCGATAAAAATCCCGTAATTAAACGGAACTCAGCTTCGGAACCGACCGTGGATCTGAACCAATTGAAATTTCAAGAAAAGTAATTATCTGTCATTGCGAAACGGTTCAGCGGAAATTCTGTTATCTGCTTATTTAATCATTTACTAAGCATATTTTTAGAGACACTATTTAAAATGACAGACTCATTTGTTATATTTTATAATCATGCTAGGCTGGTGATCTACTAAAAATATAAATTCACACAAGCTATTGAAGCGATTTCTGGATCAACACAAGCATAAAATGTATATTCCTTTTGTTGGGAGACTATCGCTGAGTGAATGGCCGCTTGTGATATTTTCACTTCTCATGGTGTATGTCGAGTCGATCTTATCAGTAATAACGAAGTGTCTGCCTTCGCCATTGATCGAGTTATGCTCAAGGCTTTTAAACTATTTGTACCTACACTTTTTTAAGAACGAAGAGCTAAAGAAAACCGACGAGGTGTTGATAATGGAAAAAATCAAAAACTCGGACAACTTTATTGAAATGTGTGAGATTTTCAACTACAAAGCTGAACAGCACCTTGTCAAGACCAAAGACGATTACTTGTTGGGTGTTCACAGGATCCCTCCCAGATTCAAAAATTCGCCTGTCGTTTACTTGCATCATGGTTTGCTGATGTGCTCGGACATTTGGTGTTGTAATATAAAGCAGGAAAAGAATCTAGCATTCAAACTACACGATTTAGGATATGACGTTTGGCTGGGCAATAATCGTGGGAATAAATATTCTACAAAACACCTGTATTTAAAACCGTCTGATTTGAAATTTTGGGATTTTTCTATTGATGAGTTTGCGTTGTTTGATATTCCTGATTCAATAGATTATATACTGGATTTCACAGGACAAAAAAAGCTGATTTATATTGGATTTAGTCAAGGCTCGGCACAATCGTTTGCCTCTTTATCTATAAATCCTCATTTGAATGAAAAGATTAAACTTTTTATAGCGTTATCCCCGGCAATGACTCCAAAAGGTTTGTCTCACTCATTGGTTGACACATTAATGAAATCATCGCCTTCATTAATGTACTTATTCTTTGGTAAGAGAATTTTATTGTCAACTGCATCGTTTTGGGAGTCCATAATTTATCCACCTTTATTTGTGAAAATCATTGAAACTTCCAACCTACAATTGTTTGATTGGAAAAGTTTAAATATCACATTTAATCAAAAAGTTGCATCGTATTCAAAATTATATTCTCCAACAAGCGTGAAATCTGTTGTCCATTGGTTTCAAATAATAAGTAATAAACGTTTTCAAATGTTTGAAGAAAATGATTCTTTTTTCATGAACGTTTTGAAAAAGCCTTATCAAGTCTTGCAGTTTCCAACTTTAACCAATATCAAAATCCCGATTGTGTTGTTGTACGGCACTGTTGATTCGCTGGTTGATATCGACATTATGTTAAACCAACTGCCTAAGGAAAACGTTTATAGTATAGGTATTGAAGACCATGAACACTTAGATTTGATATGGGGTGACTTTGTTGACACCTTGGTTTTCCCTCATGTTTTCAAATTTATTGAAAAATTTGGAAATGATAGCAATGGTACTGATGAGTACTTCTCAGACAATGAAAAGGTCACCAGTTCTGGTGGTAGTTAGATGAAGATTATAGGTATTTTTGATCAACCTAACAATACTTCAACACATTATTTTTTTCAAGTAACAGTTTCAGTCTCAGGAGTCTACATTTCGGTTTTGAAGTTCTATATAATATTAATATTATGTTTACTCTTTTCTTTTCAGTGTTCAAATGAATCAAGTAAGGTTTATTTCGAAGCTTTCAAAGCTTTTCTTATTGGATTCGGATGTCTGTTCACAGACGTTTCAGACGTGGCTGTAAGCATTACAGAGATGAGATGTATAAAAAATATGATCAAATTATACGTTAATTGAAAATCCTATTTGCTTGTAAATATTATGGTGATTTGAAACTACCCAATTATACCGTCACAATTGTCACACAGAAGTTGAAACTGAACAACGCATAACCATACACAACTACTTGATTCTCTTGTTGTATTCTTCATAAATTAAAGCTAATCCAGACATTTTAACCAATAAACTCTCAAGCACAAATCTTGGTAACCATCTACACATCAGTGGAATTAAAAACGAGTATTTGCCTTCAAACAATTGAACAGTACTAGCATTTGCATTTTGAATTTTTTTGACAGTCTTGGTAGCATAGATATCTGATGGCATTGGAATACTTTCTTTAACCAATTCTTGTCTTTTTTTGTAAACTTCTTTGCCGACCTTGCTGTTGAAAACTGAATCTTTTGGTAATTCTAATGGTGTACTCGATTGAATTTCACTTTGGACTGCACCTGTAACTACATCTAGTACAGAAACTCCAAAACCTTTCATTTCTAAATGTAATACGGCAGCGTACTGAGAAATAGCAGCTTTTGTTGAACAATAAATCGCACCGAATGGATACGGTAAAGTATTAGCAATTGAGCCCGTAAAGATAATAGTACCTTTTGAATTGAGTATAAATTCTGAAAACTCTCTAGTTAATCTCATGGCACCAAATACATTGACCTCATAGCATTGTTTGAACTCGTCATCGGAAACGTCAATTGCTGGTAAAGTACAGGATCGACCAGCGTTGTTGTACAAGATATCCAATTTCCCGTCAACGAGTTCCTTTGATAAAGTTTCCTTGAGCTTTAGTATTGATTCAATATCAGTAACATCCAACTGATGAATTGAAATATTAGGGTATTCCAGTAATGGTTTCATCCTATCTAATCTCCTTGCAGATGAAAAAACCCTATAACCTTTCTTAGAGAACTCAATGGATAGTGCATATCCAATACCCGATGATGCACCAGATATTAGGACTGTTTTTTGTCTTTCTGGCATTCTTGTTATTGATTGTTCAGAATTGAGAGACCAAGGAAAACAAGAAAGAAATTACTGAAACCGGACTAGGCCTGTTGCGCCATGCGAATACGACGTTAAGGAAAGCACACAAGATATGAGTCTTACGTGAAATAAGAATGATTTCTTCTAGATATGAACCCGATGTTGCTGGTATTTGGGAGTACAGTGTCCTCAGTTCATAGGCCATAAAATTTGGTCAATTCAGTGCAATTTTGAGATATATGGTCATATATGGTCATATATGTATGTCTCTATATATATTTTTATATACGATATTTGATGATAAAACTTACAATTTGAAATTATAACAACTTTCAAAGAACTCATACTCTAGGGTTAAAGTCTTCTGGAAGATGTATTCACAGGACTCATCGCCAACTCTGTTAACTTCATTTTCCAGGAATTGGACCCATTGAACAAAATGTTCACCACTATGTAAATCAATCCACTCTTTATAATTCCAAGATAAGTCATCTGGAATTATGTCTGAACTGATTGCATCGTTTGCCCACTTGAGATACACCTCCTCCATCAGATAGATAAACGTAATTAGCTGATTGTAAGAATTGCATTTTTCCGTTAATTCAATCAAGTAGTTGATATAGTTCTGAACTGAAGGTAAAATTAACGAATCTGGAACACTATAGCTTTTCGATAACCGTTCAATACATTTTTCGAAATAGTCGTTCTCGTCATTAGCAAAATATCCAATTTTTTTTCCAAGCGTAACTAAAGCTGCATCATCATCGCACAATGATGCTGTCTTGGAGATTAATCTCAGTCCGTGTTTGAAGAATTTCAAGTCCTGTTTCAAGTACACCAGTAAACTCAGGTCCGACAGCGTACCTTTACACAATTCTGTTGTTAAATCATGGGAAGTAGCCTGGCTGTAGATATCTGAATATTTCGCAATAGTTCTTTGCGTGAATGTTGATGAAGGCATCTGATCAAACTGGCGGTCTCTTTTCAATTTGAACTCGATTTCAACAATAACGCTTCATCTTTCAAAAGAAGTGAACAAAATGCTGTTTATTTACTGGCTCGGTCTCCAAGGATTGTTGGGGTGGTTTATAACTCATTTCTTTGCTTCATAAGCGCATTCCAGTTTTTAGATGGAATTTTTCCGAGAATAATTGATTTCACTACTTATGCGTTTAGTAGTATACAATTCGAAGAACTTCTCCCTTACTTGAAACAACTCCTTTAAATAGCATGATTGGGATGGCTTGTGCTTATCCTTAATACGTTGAGTCTAGTTTTTATTCAGATGTTAAGTTTTTGTAGGTTAGGTTAACCTGCAATCACTATATCTGTGTACGTAACAAACAGGGTCCAAAACGTGTTTGAAGCTGCAGTGATCAGAGCTTCCTTTTCTAGTCTAAGAATGCCATATTGGGCCGAGTGTATACAAGAAAGAATTCATAAGTCTGTGCTCGTGTTGATGGTTAATGGGTAGAGATCGCAGTATTGGTAGTTTTTTATCTCTTCGTTTCGCACGTGTTGTGTTTCTTTTGAGCTAAAAGTATAAGCTTGACGCATATCATTCGAGAACTGGGAATGGAAAACGGAAAAGACGTTGTATGTTTTTTATCATTATAGTCTATTCGAGTAGACTACCTTATTAAGTTTCTCTGAAAAACGTGTACTGCAAAATCTGCTGAACTGCTTTGATATATAATTGGAGACTTATACCTCTCTCTATTTGAATATGATTATAGCTTTAGCATCCTATTGACAAACTGAAATGAGACTGGAGTCGTATGAGTTAGCTTTTCTGATGACTTTGGCGACTGAGGCCTTTGCCTTAACCTCTAATTTCGTTCCTACAGAATATGAGACGGTTACCGGATACTTCCAGCAAGACGAATTGTCTACTAATGCTTCAACTTTTGATTTCATCACTACAAACTTTGGCCTGTTACCGAACGTCTCTTGGGATAGCCTTATTGACGATATAAGCTTCTTGAATCAAGATGCTGACAATAATGAAGCTTACAAGTTGCTTTTTCTGGCAAGACATGGTGAAGGATATCATAATACTGCTGAGACTTTCTACACTACACCATTGTGGAATTGTTACTGGTCATTGCAAGCTGGTAACGGTACGACTACATGGGAGAATGCTGAACTGACTCAGAAAGGTATCGAGCAAGCTGAAGGGAATAATGCTGCTTGGAATTACCAATTAAACCACACCGCACCTTTACCACAACGTTTCTATTCTTCTCCACTAGTTAGATCTGCTGATACCTTAGTCTACACATGGAACAAGGTTTCTCTTGATGTTTTTCCGTTTGTAAGACCAATTTTCAAAGAAGGGTTAAGAGAAACATATGGCGTTCACACTTGTGATCATAGATCAAATAAGACTGCGATGGCAGAACGTTATCCAAATTTTTTGTTTGAAGATGGGTTCACTGAAGAGGATGAGCTATGGAACTCCAAATATAGAGAAACAGATGAACATCATGATCTGAGATCTTTGGAATTCTTAAACGATATTTTCGCCAATGATACAAGTTCCGTTATCTCTGTAACTGCACATTCGGGAACAATAGCTTCAATACTAAGAGTCGTCAATCATAGAGATTTTGGTATGGCTACTGGGGCAATGATTCCAGTACTTATTAAAGGCTCAAATCCAAATAAAGAAAAATATGTCGCTTCTACCTTCTACAATAACTTTACTTCCACATTCACTGATATATCAGAAACCGCACCAAGCTGTACGATTAATCCGACCAGTGGATTTCCCTTGGCTTCATCGTCAAGATCGACTTTAACCCTGGCTTCGTTGACCTAGTACAATTGGCTTTCTTCCGTTCTTTCAACTTATTTATCGTTAATCACAAATAAAAGCTTTATAATCAGCGACGAAGTCTCGGTCTTGTAGTGAAAATTTAACTCCGATGTACAAATAACGTTACATGCGCGTTTTCTGTTACTGCCATCATTGTCTTAATATCATTTGTAGTTGAAGAAAAAGTGACATTGTGTTGATGTATATGAATGAAAAATTCACTACATATAAAAACAAGTATTTCAAGAATTTAATTGACAAGCTTACTTTGTTTCCCTTTCAATATTGTTCCTTAGACCAACTTGGCTGCCGAGAGCTTTTTAAGCGAAAATGTGCTTTCCTGGCCACTTCTAATTTATATGTGTATATTGTATAATATCCCTTCAGTATTGAGTGGTGAAATATCTCTCAGGTACAGGAGCTCTCTTTGGAACTATCTGTATTGATTATAAACCAGTTTAAAATCGAAATATAATGCAGTAAATATACCTACATAAATTATTCAGAGGAATCATCGCTTACAATAGAAAAGTATATTTCGTATAATCACAAAAACACAAAAAATATATGATTAAAAAAGTTTCTTAATATTATTCTTCTGTCTGTTAGCAGATGTACAAGCCTTTCTTGTATAGCTAGTTAAAAGTTGAATAAATCAAATAAAACCTGCAAGTTATTGATAATTACGGGTTGTGGCTGAATACGTCTGGCCTCTCAAAAAGCGTCTAATAAACAGACGCGCATAGTATTACCAAAATAATTTGGTTGGAACTTGAAGAAAAGTAAGTGTCAGCTATAAAGTGAATACTATCTTATCTAACCATTTGTAAATGTTTGGAAATTCTTTATTCATGCTAAGTTGTGCTATTTTTCATTCAAGCTCAACACTTCAAGCAGCGTCGCGTCTCTGCTAATGAAAACACAATTTTTTACCAATCGGAGCAACACAGATTTCATCACCAACAATCAGAAAACCATCAGAATTTTGATTTCTAATCCAGAACACATAAACCTGAGCATCAGGAGCAATTTAATAAAGGAAGATTAAAATGTCGGTTGACTTTCCTCAATTATCACGAACAACTGAGGATGATTTGATAACAAATCTTCTACAATGGTCACTATCGAATGGTCTAATAATGTATCCCCCAAATTTCGAAGATTTCAAACCGATTAATGCCCCAGTCACATTATTTCCATCACCTTTGCCAAAAATCGCTTTTGAAAATGCCTTGAACCTCCAGAGAACATTTAACGAGTTATATGCGAAGATCTCGACTGATGAGTCTTGGTTATCTGAGATTTTGAATGAGTTATCTGAATTCGACCCTGATTTTACAGGAAAATTGTGGTCTCTTCATAACAGAGCTAAGGAAATCGGTATTTCTCAACCGCTATCTTTGGGTATATTCAGATCCGATTATATGCTGGACTCAGTTGAAGGTGAAAACCCTCAGATTAAACAGATTGAATTTAATACGGTCAGCGTTTCATTTGGTGGACTTTCGAGTAAAGTTGGGTTACTTCATAGATATTTAAACGACATTGGTGCTTACTCCAACGACTGCTCCGATTTGTATTATAATGACTCTAGTTTGCCAATATCAAACTCTTTCAATGAAATTGCAGATGGCCTGTCGAATGCTGATTTTCACTACAATGGTGCTAACACTAAACAGAATAAAACTATTGTTATATTTATAGTTCAAGAGAACGAAAGAAATGTATTTGATCAGAGACTGTTAGAATATTCGTTATTAAGCAATCATGGCATCAAATCAACTAGATTAAGGTTATTCGAAATTGATTCGAAAACTTATACAGATCCCATATCAAAGAAGATTTATCTGAAGGCCACAAAAGATGAGATTTCAGTGGTTTATTTCAGAGCGGGCTATGCTCCAACTGATTACAAGACAGAAAAAGACTGGTCTAACAGATTATATCTAGAAACTTCGCTAGCTATAAAGTGTCCAACGTTGCTAACACAATTATCAGGTGCCAAAAAGATTCAACAAATTTTGACTAATGAAAAGCCGCTGTTGAGATTTTTAAGCCAGAAGGATTTGAATGATATTTCAAAAAGTTTTGTTGAAATTTATCCATTGGATAACTCTGAAGAAGGGTTGCTAGCTAAAAAGTTAGCTTTTGAAAAACCCGAATTATATGTGCTGAAACCACAAAGAGAAGGTGGAGGTAATAACGTATATAAAGAAAACATACCATTGTTTCTGAAATCCATTGATGAAAAAGACTGGGCAGGTTATATTTTGATGAGACTTATTAATCCTCCTACTTTCGATAACAAGATTATTAGAGAAAACAAAGTTTTCAATGAACCAATCATCAATGAGTTAGGCATATTCGGCACAGTACTATGGAACAATGAAACCAGCGAAATTCAAAGTAATACAAATTCGGGTTGGCTGCTTAGATCGAAGTTCAGTTCATCAGATGAAGGCGGTGTTGCAGCCGGGTTTGGTTGTGTTGATAGTGTTGTTTTATATTAAAGAATTCGTGTTTCTTTCCAAAATTATAGACCAAGGATGTGAAGTAATGTGGTGGTAGTCTGCATCGTATTTAAAAATTAATAAAGCCTCTAGTTACCAGATCTCTTTTTATTGTTTGTAGCTTCCAAATCACTTGCCCACAATGCAGCAGCAGCAGTATTTGTAAATATGAAAAATGTTGATAAAAATGGTATTTGTTCTAAAGCACCCGCATATATTCCAAACCTGATATAATCGTATCTCCTAGCTCTGTAAAAAGAGATTGATTGGTCTTTATTCAAATTCTTCAACTGAAAATACCTCGCGTGAGAACTCTTACCTTTATTTGTAGAATTCATAAGGACATATAAACACGGACCAACTATTGGTATGAGATTGACCAGTATTAGGCATAAATTGTAACTCAATAGAAAAGGGATTATAAGCGTATTTGGAAGATTCAAGAGATTTTTCTTAAATTCATTGTAGCCATCAGTTTTGACTACTCGTTTCAGTTTTCCTCTTAGTATGAAGTTATCATATCCGCTCTGCAATAAAACTGCATCAAAAGTAAACTGCAATGGTGCTGGGTATATTATCCACCGAAACAGCATCTGAGATAACGCATCTGTTTCATGAATCAGCTGAACCCAACTTGTGAATATGCCCATGGGACCACCAATGAATGTGGTGATTAACAGCTGTAACGGGAATACCGTAATGTATAAAAACACAAATATCATTGTCGTCAAAACCAACTGTGGAATCATGATCGACAATAAGTAAGGCCATAAATTTGGATTTCCCAGGAAATAGAGAACCCCCTTAGGTAATTAGTAAGAGTGTGAGACATTTGCCAACTATGGGTATCTACCGTACTCTTGTAGGATATGCAGAGAGAACCATAAGAGAAGCTCTGTAAGGAAGTACAAATGGCGACAATAAAAGTTTGGAGAACGGTCCAACTGAAGTTACTGCCAAGTCTCCCTCTATTACTTGGTGAACCATATTTGACCTGATCTTTGTAGTATTCACGGTTAATGGTGATGATGTTACTAGTATCCAGTATTTGTGTTTCCTGAGGTCCTCAAGGTCTTGCTTGATATGTCTGCCATTATTTAGTGTTCAATTATAGATATCACAAACAGATTCAAGATGGGGTTCTGTTGGAGAATGGGAGGCCAGGGAGACGAGTCCCACTAGCCCTTATCGAGTCAGCAGGCTGGGTGGGCTCAGCTGATTTTGACGATTGTGGCAATAACCACACTTTTTGTATGAGGTCCGCCACACAAATCACATAATAAATCGAGAGTTCTTTAGACCTTGCCCGAAGTGGCTCGTTAAAGTCGCAATGGTGATTGATGGCAGGCAATTACGTGATTAATAGATTGAGAGCAATAATTTGAATTAATGAACTATAAAACGAAGCACTAGCCTCTTTTATTTCAAAAGAGAGATCTTTTATTTATTGTGAAGCACATACAGAGAGGCAAACATATCTACACAAATCAAATATGGTTGGCTACACGTACTCAAACCTGGATATTCATTTTAGAAAAGACGAGGATAATGCAGACTCGGACCTATTGACGATTGCACATAAAGATCAAGTACGCAGTGCGTACAAGGAGTGGTTACCAACGTGGGATAAAACCCAGAAACTTCCTCCACTGGAGCCCTTTAAGGTGGTTGATAAAGGCCTGTTAGGTGATGCTGAGTTCAAGAACATATTTCCTCCACAGTCTCTTGAAAATAAAACAATCAAGCTGAAAAAGCTTTCGCCTAAGCTGGGTACCGAAGTCAAAGGTGTTCAACTATCACAACTGTCAGATGAGGCCAAAAACGATTTGGCTTTATTAGTTGCTGAAAGAGGTGTCGTTGTCTTCAGAGAACAAGATCTGAAGGATAAGGGTCTTGAATTTAACAAGAAATTTGGCGAATACTTTGGTCCTCTCCATATTCACCCAAGTTCTGGAGCACCTTTGAACTATCCAGAATTTCACATTGTTTACAGACGTGAGAATCCAAGCGAATATGAGACTGTTTTCAAAGACGTTCTAACGTCTACTGGCTGGCACGCGGATGTTACCTATGAGCTGCAGCCACCAGGTACTACGTTTTTTGCTATTTTAGACGGTCCTGAATCTGGTGGTGATACCGTCTTTTCAGACACTCAAGAAGCTTATGAACGTTTGTCCCCAACCTTCAAAAAGCTATTATCTGGTCTGAGAGCTGTTCATTCATCAATAGATCAAGCAGCTCAATCACGTGAAGCTGGTGGTATCGAAAGAAGAGAACCTTCATCTAATGAGCATCCATTAGTTCGTATTCATCCAGTTACCAAAAAGAAGTCCTTATTTATTTCAAAGTCGTTTTTAACCAAAATCACAGGACTTAAAAACGAAGAGAGTGATGCTATCTTAGATTTCTTAGTTGCTCATGTTAATAATTCGGTTGATCTTCAAATAAGAGCAAGCTGGGAACCTGGTACTGTAGTTGTATGGGATAACAGACGTGTTGTACACAGTGCCTCGTTTGATTTCCATGGCGGAGAAGTTCGTCATTGTTACAGAATCACTCCACAAGCTGAACGCCCAGTTGAAAATCTTGAAGATCTAAACTAGTATATGAAATATTTATAAGTAATGATAGGTTAATGAACAGGGTAAAATTCTTTTTTCGTAGATTTTTTTGAAGTAAATTGAGGATATTAGAAGTTAATCTACGTTCACCAGATATAGAGAAAGTCAAATTTTTTATTTATAACCAAAATAACTAACATAAACATAAACGTGAAATATGGAGTAGTGCACTAGAAAAGATTCAGTAGATCATCATTCGATTTACTGTTATTATTGACACCATTATTATGACCATTATAGTTATTATCATTCTTGTTATTATTGCTGTTATTAAAATTCTCAGTCAAACTAAGATTGGACAAACCGTTGGTTACATTAGGTCCACTGAATAAATTTAGAATATCATTGTTATTTGTGGACGATGGTTTTTGTTGTTGAGAGGACGAAAAATTGAACAAATCGTTCAATTCTTCCAATACATTGCCATTACTTGGGATATTAACTGGTGAATTTGACTCATCATCATCGTCAAAATCTAGGAGATTTTCAGATTTGATATTATTTACAATTTCATTTTTAGCAATCTGCTGTAATTCCTCAATTCTTTTGTTTTTAAAGTTTGTGCTTTTGTCAGCTTCTTGATTTACAAATTGTGAGCCTGGTTTGAAGTAGACTGAACCCAAAGTTGATAATTCTCTTAATAACTCATTTAACAAAATTGGAGAGAATTTTGAAATTGTTGAATCAATAATTGGTAAAGGTGTCAGGACAATTTTTTTGGTCAAGTTTAAATCTGATGACAACAATCTCCAATAAATATACGCCCGATCTCTAACATCTGCATTTTCAACCTGAGTTGTTGCTAAATCTAATATCTTTTGCAACAGATTTTGCGTCATCGCTGTTGCATTTAATATGTTAATTTTAACGATTGTAGTCAAAATTGACAATTGAATATTTGTTTCTTCATCAATGAAATTATCTGTGATAGACTCCAATTTACGCTCTATATTTGGGATTGAATCAGGATATTCACCAATTAACCAAATGAACGCAGCAAGTGACTCCGAATCATCTAAATCATCACTGATTTTATATAGTATAGGAATCACATTATCGACAAATTTTTTAGGATAGCGTCTCAAAATATCTCTTAATGCAATTGTAACTTCATTGTATAATGATCTTTGATTGATAAGGTCAATTAAAATATCAACAGCCTTCGAGCTGAATTTTTCCAGCTTAATTGCGACCTGACCAATTGCTTGAATGGATCTCTTGATGAACTCATTATCAATTTCCATAGAGTATTCCTTTAACTCGTTCAACAGTAAGTTTGAATTTTGATCATTTGATAGCCTAACCATGATCTCAATTTTCTCTAATTTCAAATATAAAGGATCATTGTATTTGCAGTAAAAAACTCTCAGTTCTCTCGATAACAGAGTTGGATATTTTTCTAATATAATTCTAATGTTTCTTAGCGAAACGTATTGAACTTCAGGTGGTGTTGAAATCAAAGAAATTAACGGTGAAGACAGTTTTTTCAAAATTATATCATATTCTTCTCCGTTTAATTTTTCGAGATAATTAATAATTGCCTTAATAGCTGCCAATACAACAGCAGGGTTCGCATGTTGCAATTGTGGAGTTATTCTCTCAACGATATGACTTGCTTCCTCCTTTGAATCACTTTCATAATCTGACAGAGCAGTTAATATTGTAATTCTACCCCATTCAGTACATTCATTCAAAGCCATTAAAAACTTTTTTAAGATTGGTTTCGTTATTTGTAAAACTTTGAGAGATGGATCCATTTCATCAATTTCAGCTAGTGCGCTCACTGAGTTTGCAACAACCATTGGATTTGAATCTTCTATTAAACCTTTCAGCTTATCCAAAAATCCGTGTTCAATACACATCTGTTTGTTTAAATCAAATAGTTTTGCAACACAAATAGCCGCAGTTTTACGAACGTACGGATTGTCATCCTTCAAGGTTCTGTTTAGGGGAATTTCCATGTAGTCAACCATTTTATCAACCCTAATGCAACCCATTGTTCTTATAGCTAGGGCTCTAACCAGCGGATTTGGATCCTCAGTATCTTGAACAAACGTGTTTACGGCCAAGATACATAGCTCTGGATTAGTTTTAGCGTAATTCATAAGGTAAAGATAAACCAGTTTTTTCTGTTCTAGATCGTGCGTAGCTATGTTCTTTAGCACATCTGGAAACAAGGCAGAAACGTCCTTCCCAGTGGTCATAGCAGCAATAACTTTTTTGATTGAGTCCTTTCTTTCACTAGCATATTGAGAAACAAGCCCATTTCTCAGTTCAAATGTTTCCCCTGTGTCACCATGTTAGTACGTGGTCCTTATTCGCAACACGGCAAACCAGCCTGAAAAAAGAAGCTTACCTTTGCGAGGGGCCTGAAACATTGACCTGATTTTCTTTTCCAGCGACATCTTTAATGAAAACGGTTGATTATTTGTTTATGTTTGTAATTTGACACTTTATCTTCTGTTTCTGTAAGTACTAGAAAACTTATTTACAAGCGCGCGGTTAAACAAAGCAAAAGTCACAATTATTCAAATTTCAAAAGCGCTGATATGAAATAAAATAAAACAAATCTTCTTTAATGAATTGTTTCGTTGTTTTCTGTTGATGTTTTCGTTTTCTTTCGTTGTTGTTGTCTGTTTATTTCAAATCTGACTTCTTTTCACTTTTGACGATCAACTTTTTTTCCCACGATCGGTGGGTGGGAGTTGCCTTTTTGGAGGATCAAATTGAACCAGAAACCTCTTAACGCTCTGTGCCTGGCAAAACTTCCAAGAAATATGCCGATAGAACTGGGACTGAATCGAATCAAAGAGTTGTTGCTAAAGTTAGGGAATCCTCACTTGAAAAGGAACTTCATTCATATTGCTGGCACTAATGGTAAAGGATCAGTGTGTGCTTATTTGACCTCAATTTTGGTCGAGAATATGAGTGATGACTGCAAAATAGGGAGGTTTACTTCCCCCTATTTGATTCATAGATCAGATTGTATAACTCTGAATAATATTCCTGTGTCATTTTCACAGTTTAATGAGACCGAACTGATAATTAAAGAGGTGAACAGAAATTTCGATATAGGCGCAACTGAATTCGAGATACTTACAGCTACCGCTTTTCAAATCTTCAAGTCAGAAAATGTTGATATTGCTGTGATTGAAGTTGGCTTAGGAGGCAGACTGGATTCAACAAATGTAGCACCTGCCGCTGAATTTGACAGTGAACTGAACATTACATCGAAAGGTGTTCTAGCGACCGGAATCACCAATATAGGTTTAGATCATGAAGGTCTACTTGGTGCAACAATTATTAAGATTGCTAATGAGAAATCAGGTATAATCAAAGAACACATTCCATGTGTTCTAGACGGTACTAACGAATATCAAGTTGTAGACCTGATAAGGCGGAAATGTCAGACTCTCACGTCGCATTTAGAAGTCGTAAAGAGTCAAACAAATGAAATTAATACGAGGTTCGGTATCATAAATAGGGACTCATCCCCCTTAAATGGTGATTACCAATTACAAAATCTATCGGTAGCGTTGAAAATAATTGACATCATATTTCCCTTTATCAAGAAAAATTTCTCTAGTAATAGATTCTCGTTGAAAAATATTGAAAAAGGTGTCGAAAATGTTAAATGGCCGGGAAGACTACAATATATAACTTATAAGGACAAGAAAATTCTGCTAGATGGTGCACATAATGGGCCGGCGGCAATTGAGCTATCAAAGTACTTGAAAACTTTGCGCAAGGTGAACAAGAATCTGGTTTTCATAATGAGTGTCACGGACGGAAAAGCTCTAGAACCTTTATTGAAACCGTTAATAAATAAAAATGATAGTGTTATAGTTACAAAGTTTGGAGAAGTGGATGAAATGCCTTGGATCAAACCTTATGAACCAATTGAATTAAAAAATGAGATCCAAAAACTTGGTATTACTGATGTTTGTATTCAAGAAGATATTACAAAAGTTTTTGATCAAATCGATGGACAAATTGTTGTTTGTGGCAGTTTGTATTTGGTAGGCAATATCCTCAGAATTTTTGGGGAAAACTAGCTGAAGAAAGACATGATTCAGAATGTCACGATACGATAAAGCAACATGAATCATAGTTGTGCATTGCGTTTCAGTTTTTCAGTTGATTCCAATTTGGTTCTCTTCTTTGGGTCTTCATGCAAATCTAAATCGCTTTTATTATTGGTATTCAACATATCTTCAATAGATCTTTTCTGAGATTCATGTTTTGGCTTTGTTTCTGTATTTAGAGTAGAATTATTCTTTACACTTTTTTCTTCCTTGACATTTTTGCCTTTCTCATTACCATCGTTTTTGAGGTCGTCACTGCCCTTTCTCTTTTCTTCTTTCTTAATAGCATTTTTTTTTACATCTGCGGTTTTCGTGCTTTGTTTAAAAAACTCTAAAACAGATTTCTTTTTGATAGGTAAAGTCAAATATTCTCCTTCGTTGGTTGTCTTACCAACATCCCTTGTGACCTCGTAGCAATCCAAATCTTGATTCTCATAAGGAATCAAACAGTTTTCCAGTACCGGCGTCCATTCGGTTATCGATTCATCTAACCAGTGATTCCAACTAGCGGTACCAGGAATCAAGACAACTGGCATTCTGTCATGCAACCATTTCATATTCTTAGGTGCAGGTCCTGTAATTATCGTAAAACTGTTCAATGTTCCATAGAATGAATCATGAGGGTCATCAAAGACACAACTATCATGTAACCCAGCTAGGAATAATAGCTTGCTGTTTTTCATTTTAACTAAATATGGAATCTTTTCAATTTTATTGGAATGCCCTACTGTCTTATGAATCCATTCAAAATATGATTGCACAGGTATAACACATCGTTTTGTTTTTCTCACAAAATTCCAAATCTTCTTTCCTTCCTTGATAGATTCCAACCTAGCATTAAAAGTCTTGAATTGACTGGTTCAACTGTGTCAGTTCCACATCATAAAACACCTGCAATGAAGTACTTACGAGACATTCGAATGCTTCTTTGTCCAGAATGGAACTAGGCCCCAGCTCATATATTGAATCACATACTTTTGATCATTTGTTTTATAATACACTGGTGCTTGTCTTGTCGGGCAAACGTTATAAGACTGGTTGGCATATCCTGCATCCAGTACGTTATCTACTTGTAGGTTCAATTCACCAAATGCAGCAGGCAAATCTTCAGGATTCTTTTCAAATGTTAGTTTTCATTATTCGGCAATAAGGCCATCCACATACAAGAGCCATTGAGTATCTTCCACACATTTTGAAGGTTTAGGTCCACTTTTTGTGTAAACTATGGAAAAATAGCTTTGAAATGGGTTCCTTCTGTATTCAAGAACATGTTCGTGAACCGGAACTTTTTACAAATTCCGACCTCTTACAATTTTCATGGATTTATTATATATATGTTCTTTTAGTATTCTGGTTAAACAACAGAAGAAAATCGCAAAGAATGTTTGGAATGAACCAGTTGATGTTAAATACCTGTAAAAGACAGCAGCACAGACTGGTTACATCCACAAGAAACTGGGTATTTTCTAGAAAGGCCTCACAATATGGGCGTCAATACGTTGCGTACCCTCCTACGAGAAATTGGAGGAAGATTGTTTTAACGACACTGGCAGGTCTATCAGTGGCAGGATTTGGTGCTTGGTGGACTTTCTGGCCTCATCATACATTTCCTAAATCGGTGGCTAAGACTCTAAGAAAGGGTTTATGGGCCGAATCAAACAAAGGCAAACATGATTTTGAGGCAGCACTGAAATATTATATTGAAGCGCTAGAAGAAGCAGACAGGATGGGCTTCGACACAGTTTCTGATGAGTACACAGGCATTCAATTGAAAATTGGAGAAATGTACGAAAGACTGAATATGAATAAGGATGCAAAAGAAGTATATGGCGAGATAGCTGCCTGTTACTTCAATGCTTTAGTGACACATCAAATCCCGGACTCATTGAGACCACACGTTATTCAAAAGGATTTGAGAGTGATTGTTAAGATAGTTGAATTGAACAGAGCGGACCCTCAGTTTTCGAAAAAACTGCTAATGACACATTTTATGGTTGCTCAACAGGAGATTGCTAAAAGAGGCGGATTTCTCAAGATTACGAAAGTTGAGAATGTAGATGGCAAACAAGGTTTTGAAAGCGAGGACTTGAATGTCCTTATCACTGACGATAAAATTCAAGTCCAGAAGAATTCATCAGAAACCCTTGAAACACCTAGAAATAGGGCCGCTTTTGAACCATTCAGAGATGAGTTGTTCAATGCAAGAGACTTGTTTGTCGCAATATGTTTAGCTACTGGAGATGTTGGTCTGGCTGTACAAACCAAAATTGCAACTACTGAATGGATGCTTATTGCTGAATGTAATCCAGGCGAGATTCTAATCTCTCAAGCAAATCTAGGTGCTTTGATGTATTTGCAAGCAGAGGAGTTTGAAACTAAAGAACACTATAATTTGAAGAGAAACATACCGAACGAAGATTCTAAATTAAACAAACAGAAGTGTTTGACTCTGGCAACACAGTGCTACGAGTCTGTCTTGGAGTTTTCAAAACAGCTACCTGCAAATATTCGCCGTGAAAATAATGTAGATGAATCAATTGCATTATCAACTTATGGTTTAGGTGTCATCAATTTACACATAGGTGAATTCGATAAAGCCAAAAAACTACTCAGGGAGTCAAGATTGAGAGCCAAAGGTAGCGGATATGACGATTTAGTATTGGAAGCTGAAAGAGAATTGAAAAAGCTTGAACAAGAAACAGAAAAAACAGAAAAGCAAAACTCACAAGAAAAAGAAATTGAGTCGCTGGAAATATTCGATAATCCAATTGAACTGGATATTCAGTTGGTAAAAACGAAATAGCATTCTTGAAAGATTGTACATAGTTACCTTATAAAAATTAAAATATGATATAAAATTAGCTTATGTAGAGAATTACCAAATGCGGTAATATATGTATGTCGGGATTTACGCCAATGGCTCGTAACTTATCATGTCAATTTTGATTTTTTAAGCTTGGATACAACCATGAAGACTTTAAAGAGGTAGTGTTTTATAAAGTAGATATTCATAACATGAGAGTACCTCATTTCAATAAAGCTCAAGTTTCTATACAGAGACTGAGATGTCAAGGAAATCTCAACAGAAACCCTCCAATACTGAACCATCTTTACACAATATCAAAAACAAAATCAGCATCAACATTAGCATCAACATCAGCATCAGAATCAACATCCCGAAGCACATCATCAACTGAAACAAAACGTTTCACAAAATCTCCTATAAATTACGAAAATGAACAGATTAGAAAAGTGTTTGACGATGAGTTAATCTGGCAGAATTTCAATAGATCGGAGTCGCAATCTCTGTTTGACCTGTCCAAGTTAACTTCCAGCGCCAATGCTGGTTTGTTTCAAAATCCCTATTTAACGAGTGCATCAGGTTTGAAGAAATTCAGTAGAGTTTCTTTAAAGAAAGCAAAGGCTCTGGTAAACAAGATAGTCTCCGATCAATCAGAAGCTGGATTACTTAGTTACATCACAAATTTAGATCGTTTAAGTGATATTTTATGCAGAGTGATTGATCTAGCGGAATTTGTTAGAGTTGTTCACCCCAACAAAAAATTTATTAACGCTGCTCAAGAATGCCATGAAGAGATGTTTGAATATATGAATGTTCTAAATACAAACGTTAAATTGTACGAAATTTTGTCCAAAGTGTTAAATACAAGTTCGATAATTGAGAAATTGTCAAGTGAAGAGATTCAGGTTGGTAATATATTATTAGCAGATTTTGATAAGTCAGGCATTGGTATGAATACAGAAACTAGAGATAAGTTCATCCAATTGTCACAGCAAATTGCTGTGCTAGGACAGCAATTTTCAAACGGATTAACTGAGCCTAAGAATGATTTTATTAAAATTCCATTTGAAGGTTTAAAACAATTGGATGGGTCTATTCTGAAGCATTTGAAAAAAGATTTGAACGGCAACTATAAAGTTCCAACTTATGGTGTCTTACCGTATACTATATTGAGACATTGTAATGATGAAAATATTCGTCGAAGCATATGGACTGAGTTACACGATGTCCCTGATCGACAGATACAATTGCTGGAAATAATGCTGAAATATAGGTGTATGCTGGCACAAATGCTAGGAAAATCAAGTTTCTCAGCGTATCAATTAGAAGAAAAAATGGCTAAAGATCCCGATTTGGTTTCAAATTTTTTAAACAATTTAATTGACGAAACTAAGAGTAGTGCAATTCAAGAAATAAGACTTCTTTCTGACCTAAAAAAAAAGTCACTCAACATTACAAAAATGTTGTCTGATGAAGAAGTTATTAGTTTTGTCAAGCCATGGGATAGGGATTATCTGGCATCAATATATTCAATCAATCAAAGATCATCAAACACTGAACAGATCTCTTCATATTTTTCCTTAGGGGTTGTTATGCAAGGGTTGTCAAATTTGTTTAATAAGATTTATGGCATTTCGTTAGTTCCTGTCAAAACCATGCAAGGTGAAACATGGTCACCCGATGTTCGAAGATTGAACGTTGTGTCCGAAGATGACGGGGTTATTGGAGTTGTTTATTGTGATTTATTTCAAAGAAACGGCAAAACTCAAAATCCTGCTCATTTTACAGTTTGCTGTTCGAGAAAAATTTATCCGGATGAAACAGAGGATGATTTACAAACAATTCAGATTCGTAAATCTAAAGGTGAAGTGTTCCAATTACCTGTTATTTCATTAGTATGTAATTTTGATAAAAATTCAACGATTGATAGATGTTTATTATCTTTATCTGAGGTTGAAACCATTTTTCACGAAATGGGACATGCCATGCATTCAATGCTAGGGAGAACATCATTACACAATATTAGTGGTACCAGATGTGCAACTGATTTCGTTGAATTGCCAAGTGTTTTGATGGAACATTTTGCCAAAGACTCAAATGTTCTAAAAACATTTGCTAGACACTATTTAACAGATGAACCAATTTCCAGTCATCTGTTGACATCTTATCAAAATGAAAACAACTTTTTGAAAAACTGTGAAACTTATGGACAAATTAAGATGGCATTATTAGATCAAAGATTGCATGGACCCGACATCTTAGATCCAAAATTTGATAGCACAGCTGCTTACCATGAACTGGAAAAGCATTTAGAGATTTTTGCAGACCTGGAGTCAAAATGGCACGGCAAGTTTGGACATTTGTTTGGGTATGGGGCATCATATTACAGTTATTTATTTGATAGAGCAATTGCATCAAAAATTTATAAACATCTATTTGAGAAAAATCCACTAGATAGATCAAGTGGTGAAAAATTCAAAAATTCTGTTCTGAAATGGGGTGGTTCTAGAGATGCCTGGGTTTGTGTTGCCGACGCTTTAGACAAACCAGAGTTAGCAAGAGGTGACAGTGACGCAATGAAATTCATCGGTAAAACTGATAATATTTAAGCTATTTATTTGTATATAACATACTATTTATGATTTCAAGCGTAGGTAATTTCTCAGAGATATTAATGTCTACTTCTGTTGCATCGAACATTTATTTTTACATAAAACAATTTTGATTTAGACCAATTAAGAACTGGTCATAACTTGCCAGACACGAATAACTGAATCAGTGTAACCAGCGAATAAGTTTTGACCATCAGCAGACCAAGCTAAAGAGATACATTCTGGTTCTCTTGATTTTGATGAGACTGAAGCAAACTCTGGTTTTAATTCATCAATTAATTTACGGGTTTCTAAGTTGAAGATTTTGATTGATGATGAGGTAGCAGCACATAACCAGTATCTGTTTGGAGAGAAAGCTAAAGCATAGATTTCATCTCCAGTGTTTAAGGTGTATAAATGAATTGATTCGTTCAAGTTCCATAAGATGACTGAACCATCTTTACCAGCAGAAGCACATAATGATCCATCTGGGGAGATAGTAATAGTTGAAACATAACCAGTGTGACCAATGAAGTCAGCATTGACTTTGTAGTTAGATAAATCCCATGACTGTTTTACGGTTAGTACACAAATTGAATAAAATAAGAGCGATCGTCAGCCGTTCCTCGAAAAAATTGCATATATCAGAGATCTTGGTGATTAGATATGTCTCATTCGGTGCTTGATTGGCACCGTCTGAAGTAGCAAATATGAATTACATCATGTATGCTAAGTTCTTCAAGAAGTAATCCAACTGACAAAACGAAAAGGTAATAAACCTCAAATTTATACTTACTTTGACAAGTTTATCCCAACCAGCAGAAATAATAGTTGAGGTTTTTTCATCATCTGGTGAAAATCTAACAGCTGAAACCCAGTCAGTGTGACCGTTTAAAGTGGCCATACATTTACCAATGGTGTTCCAAAGTTTAACAGTCTTATCTCTTGAAGCTGAGACAATTTGTCTTGAGTTCTTAGAGATTGATGCTGATAAAACATCACCGTCGTGACCAACGAATCTTTGAGTACATTCACCGGTAGCAATGTTCCATAATCTTAAAGTTTTATCCCATGAAGCAGATAAAGCAAAGACACCATCTGGGGAGATACAACAGTCTTGAACAATGTGTGAATGACCTTTGAAAGATTTCAATGGGACACCGTACTGTTGATCATCTCTGGTCAATTTCCAGGTGATTAGAGTTTTATCTCTTGAAGCAGATAATAATAAATCTGGTTGAGCTGGGGTGGTAGCTAAACTGGTAACCCAACCGTTGTGACCTTCTAAGGTACCTCTTAAAACTAAAACTTCTTTTTCAGACATTTTAAATACTGTGTGTTTGTTGTATCTAATAAATAAATTAAAAGGTCAATTGAAATTAATTTTTTTCAGTACATTGATTTTTGAGATTTTTTGCGTTTCTTTTAGGTACCAAATATGCCCATGTTATCCGTTTTTAGTATGTGTTTTTTAACGCAGAAGTTAATTTTCAGCATGATGTTAACAAGTATAACTTCTATAAGATTCTTCTTTTATATACGTTTCCTTGGTTACTGGAATATTTGATTATGCTAACTTGAGATTGGTGCAACAGGTTACATTTTGTTCAAAGATAGAATATTCTTGATGGGTTACTTTTTTCGTCAAAAACCTTTTCGGGTATGTCTGTACGTTTTATAGACGTTGTCAAACTAAAACTGTTTGCGTGTTGCTTTTTTACCCATCTCATTCTTTACCCGTTTGACTTAGATGTAACTAAATATCGAGCTGGTGTGGAAATAACATCTATTAGCTGCAGAAGTGGATTTATCAATCTCGTATTTATATTGTGACTGTTATTGCCGAAAATGGATACAATATAATTTTATGTAGATTTCCTGTTTTGATTTAATAATTTCCTAATCAGGAGTATTACCTTAGCACATCTTCAAACTTCTTGTTCGTCCCCTTTAGGAATATTGGTATGAGCACGATTGCCAATAGTAAGTAACAGCTCGTTAAGGTTGTGTGTATCATTGGTGTCAGAACATAACAGTTGCCTCCAACCTGTCTAAAGATGGCAGACGATTCTCAACATCCGTTCATCAAAGAACGACTTGATAAACTCTATGATATTGATACGGTAAGTGTTGCTTGATTTTATATATCGTATTTGTTTTCTACTAATTACTGTTTAGAAACTAGTATCCATACTGAACCATACATCATCAGCGTTGAGTAATCTACAGCAACTGAAAAAACACTCATCTGATCCGTTTCAAGTGCGTGAATGCAAGGAGTGTTTTGAAAATGATGTTTTGAACTTTTACAAGGACCTGGAATTCTCGAGTATTAATCTGAGAAAAGAAATAAAATTGTTAGACCAAAGAATAGGTTCCACTAATGACGATGTCACTTTATTGCCCATAAATATCAACAGAAAGGCAACCTGGATAGGTGATGAAAAATTGAAACAACAGCTAAATGAGATTGAAGTGTTACTTGAAAGTACAAAAAGAATCGAAGAGTATGGTAATGTGCAACAAGACATAGTTATGGATTAACGAAATATAAGATAACCAGGTTCACTTGGAAGTACAACGTAAATAGAACAATATCCTCATTTGTATCCATTAGCTTAAATACTTCAGTAAAAAAATCAAAAAGAACGTAAATCGTACATCACGACATATCAAAACCCAATGTAGAAGCTCACACAAAACCTAACCATTGAAGAAATATCCATAAACCAAACCTGAAATTGCTACAAATACTGTGAGAACATGGAAAATGTTGTAAGGAGAACCCACTTTACCAGTTCTGCGAAACCAAGGCTTAGGCAGGACTGCAAACAAACCAATTTTTGTATTTTTCTCAGTATATGGAGGATATCTAACTTTCAATAACATCTCCATCCAAAATGGTTGCTTCAGCAAAGTTCTCTTATGACTGAACGTATCAAACGAGAACTTTCCGTGGTAGTTACCGTACCCAGACTGACCAATACCACCAAAAGGTGCAGTAAATGCACCCACGTGAATCATAGTATCATTAATTAAAGCACCACCTGATCTGATCCTGGAAAGAATGAGATCTTGTTCCTTTTTATCGTTTGAGAAAATATACGTAGCAAGCGGAGTGTCATGGTTTGCAATAACATCAGAAACGGCATCATTTAAATTGTCATAAGGAATAATTGGTAAAATTGGACCGAAATTTTCCTGAACCATTGTTGAATCGTCCCAATCAATATCATTCAGTACAGTAGGTTCAAAATATCTAGAGTCTTTATCAGTGTAGCCGCCTGTCACAACAACACCTTTTGAAGCCTTTAAGACCTCGACCAATCTTGAAAATGCACGGTCATGTATTAAATGTGTATAATCTGAGGCTTTGTTTAGATCCTGAAAAAGCTCATCCTCAATAACTAATTTGAACGTTGCAGCCAGCTCTCTGTATATTGAGCGGTGTGCTAGAATGTAATCCACACTAACACATGTCT
This sequence comes from Wickerhamomyces kurtzmanii, assembly GCA_030572875.1. Classification (NCBI taxonomy): domain Eukaryota; kingdom Fungi; phylum Ascomycota; class Saccharomycetes; order Phaffomycetales; family Wickerhamomycetaceae; genus Wickerhamomyces; species Wickerhamomyces kurtzmanii. Next base: position 1,102 of record JAJMCJ010000005.1, on the reverse strand, counting down.
GTCCACCATTAGCAAATGCAGCAAAGCATATTCTTTTCGCAATAGTTTCCAAATCCGATTTTTTGATGTTTTCAGTAACAAAAGCAGGCGACTTACCACCCAATTCCAAGACGACCGGTGTTAGAGTTTCAGCAGCTTTTTTAGCAATAATTTTACCAACAGTTGTGTTACCGGTATACAAAATTTTATCAAACTTCTGATTCAGCAATTCAGTAGACTCCTGTATACCACCATTGACAATCTGAAAAATATCATCATCCAGCGCGTCTGTTAAAATATCTGTTAAAACTGTAGCAAAATTTGGAGTGAGTTCTGACGGTTTCAAAACAACACAATTACCAGCAGCAATAGCACCAATAACAGGGGAAAGACTCAAACTTAAAGGATAATTAAACGGTGAAATAATTAGGACAACACCTAGTGGAATATTCTGAATAACCGGGGAACTTGTTTTAAAAAGCAATGGCACTTTACTTAAGCTTTCAGGTTTTGACCACTTTTTAAGGTTCTCCATTATATACAGTAATTCAGCGATTAAGGGACCATACTCAAAAAGCTTTGTTTCCGATTCTGATCTATTGAAATCAAGCTTCAACGCTTTAATTATCAAATCCATGTTATCATCTATACCATAATAAATGTTGCGGAGCTGTTCCAATCTGTAATCAATTGAGTCCAATTTTCTTGTTTCAAACGTTTTTCTAAGTTTCAAGACTTTCAAAGGGATCAATTCAAATTTTGTATATTCCAGCGACATCTCATCTGTATTTCAAAGTTGAAAGTGAAGGAATATGGTTGAAAAGGAGTTTTTAGTAGGTTATATTCAATATCAATTTCTCATGCTTTTCAAAAATATTTTCAACAAGGGCCACAACCACACCATATACAAAATTGCCTGTCAACGACAGAACACTAAAATCTTGAAATTGTCCATGATCCTAAATTAGAAATACAGGTTGATCATGGAACTGTTCAAAATATCTTTAAGTAGATCGTGAACGGATCGGCGAAATGTTTGAAGTTTTTGGAGATCTGAATGGTTAAGTACGTTTTTTTAACGGGTGTCAGTTTCTTCTAAATGATAAAAACATAGTTTTATTTC
>JAJMCJ010000004.1:0-105221 GCA_030572875.1 Wickerhamomyces kurtzmanii | reverse complement strand
ACTTTTCAGCTTTAGGTGTTTATGTTGATGCAGGCTCCCGTTTTGAAGATAAAAGTTTGAAGGGCGTGAGTCATATCGTTGATAGACTGGCTTTTAAATCAACTGAACAGACCGATGGTAAAAAAATGCTGGAGACCTTGGAGTTACTGGGCGGAAATTATATGTGTGCATCTTCAAGAGAGGCTTTAATGTATCAAGCTTCAGTGTTTAATCCTGATGTTGAAGAAATGTTCAAGCTGATTTCAGAAACTGTTAAGTCACCAAAAATTACACAGCAAGAACTAGATGAGCAGAAGTCAACTGCAGAATATGAAATTGATGAGATTTGGCAAAAACCTGATTTAATTTTGCCAGAATTGTTTCACATGACAGCTTATAATAATGAAACTTTAGGCTCGCCATTATTATGTCCAAAAGAAAGACTTCCTGAGATCACGCTTGACTCTATCAAGCAATACCGCGACAAGTTTTATAATCCTGAGAATATAGTTGTTTCGTTTGTGGGTATTCCGCACTCAGATGCGATCCTCTATTCCGAAAAGTATCTTGGCGATATGCGTTCAAAGGGTCCAAAACCCATTCCTGATACTGCTGTATACACAGGTGGTGAATCATCACTGCCTGCCCTTCCTCCAATTGGTAATTTACCTGAATTATCCCATATTCATATTGGATTTGAGGGACTTTCTATAGATGATCCAGATATTTATGCATTAGCTACTTTGCAGACTTTGTTAGGAGGGGGAGGTTCATTCTCTGCGGGTGGCCCTGGAAAGGGAATGTACTCGAGATTGTACACACAAGTTTTAAACCAATTTTACTACGTCGAGAATTGTGTTGCTTTCAATCATTCGTACACAGACTCTGGACTGTTTGGAATTTCAGCTTCTTGTATTCCGCAAGCTGCTCCGTATATGACAGAAGTTTTATGTAGACAGCTTTCAGCAACTTTTTCAAAAGGTAAACTTCAATTAAATGATCGTGAAGTTTTAAGAGCAAAAAATCAATTACGATCTTCACTATTGATGAATTTGGAGTCGAAAATGGTTGAATTAGAGGATTTGGGTCGTCAAATTCAAGTTCATGGTCGTAAAATTCCTGTTCAGGAAATGGTCAGTAAAATAGAGAAATTGAAAACATCTGATATTAGAAGGGTTGCAGAAAGAGTTTTAACCGGTAATTCTAACAATAAAGGAAATGGGTCAGGTAGACCAACAATTGTTATACAGGGTGATAGAGAGCTTTTTGGAGATGTCGAATCTGTTGTAAAGCGTTACGGATTAGGTCGCTTTCCAGAGGCTACTAGTAAAAAAAAAGCTGGGTGGTATTAATTCTAAGGATATGTTGAATAGATATCGTGTAAATAGAAAATAAATATATAAAACTATATACTTGAGTTATTGTATTGCTGGTAAATTTCAGGTAAAGCGACCTATCTAATATTCATATAATATAACTTTACTTTCAGCTATATATTACTCGTATTATATGTTCGACTGTGTCATAGAATTCACCTAACTCCAAGATCTCTGACGTTACTATTACAAAGTAGTGTATTGTAAAAGCAGACAGCGCAAAATATAAAATTGTCCATTAAGAGTATAAAAAAAATTTCATGTACACGTATAAGTTAGATAAAAGGAATGAGCAACAACAACTATTTATGTCTCACGGAAATCAGCATCAAATGAAGACATCAGAACTAGCCAACGCTTTTCGTTTTGAAGAAATAATTTCAAATCGCTCCTTCCAAACTGATAGTTCTTTTTGAAGATCATTCGAGCGCTCCTTCTGAACTCTGATTTCTCTTTCAGCGTCTTTTAACATTAGTTGGGTTTCCCCTTCATTTTTATGAAGACGATTAATAGATTCAACTAGGTTTGCAATTTTTTGCAGGTATTTGTCTTTGTCTTCTTGTGCTTGAATGAGTATCTTAGATTGATTTTCAGTTTTAGCCTTTAAGTCGATGACGGTTCGCTCTAAGTTGCGAGAAGCTTTATTATATTCAATTTTTGAGTTTGTTTCATATTCCAATTTAGTTTCAAGTTCCCTATATTTTTGTAACCAAACCTTTTCCTGATCTTTACTATTCAATCTGTATTCTAGTTGATTGACCCGCTCCAATAACTGTTCATTAACCTGGCCCAACGTTTGGTTTTCTTCACGTAAAACAATATTGTTCTGTTTTTCTTGATTGATTGAACGAAGCCAATCTTGTGATGATGACTTTGCACGGGCTAATTCTTCCTGTGTTGCATTAACCTCAAGACGCTGTTTGTCCATTGCATCCTTAATGCTTAGCAGGTCATTAGATGTGCTGTTGCACTCATCTTCAAATTTTGAAGCCTTCTTTGATATTTCATGAAGTTTTAGTTCTAATGTTGCTTTATCGTCCTGTAAAGTGTTTTTTTCTTGAAGTAAATTATCAACAGAAGTATTTAGTGAACTAATTTGACTGATCAACGATCTTAGCTTAACTTCGAGGTCTTGTTGAACTTGAATTGCTTTAGCACTTCTCTGTTCAGATTGTTGAACCAAATGTTGAAAATAAGCTTTTTCTTTGAGCAGTTCTTCAATCTTTAGTTTCGAATCACTTTCTAAATTGGCTAATGCGAGTTTCAAGGATGAAACTTCCTTTCTCAAATTGGTTTCATTTCTCAAACTTCTAACAAGATGTTCGTTTAATGACTTGATTTCCTTTTCGTATTTCTCATTTTTATTACTTGTCAATAGTCGTTCATGATAGTGATCAATTTCTTCTTTCAGCAACTTATTTGAGGATATTGATTTCTCCAGTTCCGTTTTCTTATCCTGTAACTCTTCTTCTAGGTGATTTATTTCAATATTCAGTTTGACAATAGATGTTTCTCCCTGACGTGATTCTTTTTTCAGTTTATCCAATGAATCATAAACTTCTTCCAGCTGATTTTTGGTAAATATTTCGGAATTCTTTGCAGATTTTACTGTAGCCTCCGCAATTTCCAACTTATTGTAGTATTCTTCGGATCTAGTTTTATATGTTTTGACACTTTTTGACAGTTCTTCATTTTTATTCTGAATTGATTCCAGTCGCAACTGAATTTTTGCGAATTCTTCGCGAGCTAAAATATTTGAGGCTGACTTCACATTAGACGTTTTTAATCTTTCAAGTTCTCTATCCGCATCTGTTAATGATTTTTTCAGTTTGAATACTTCGTGCTTTGATTTAGCTAACTCTTCACGAGTTAAACTCAGCGTTCTTGAAGAATCCTGGTAAACCTTTATTAAATCACTACTAATGTTTTTATAGTTTGAATTATTATTCGCAGTTGGTGGTACATTTATGATATTTTTGTTTTCAGTTAAGGGCAAATCATTTAACTTTGATTCAAGAATCTTAATTTTTGTTTCAGCCTCTCTATACCTAGCTTTGTAACTATCTGAATCAAAAGCTGCACTTGATGGTGAATCTTGTCTGTTTTTGAGCTGCAAAAATTTTTTCTGTAGTTCAATTGTTAAAGTTTCAGCTCTTTTGCTTACTTTCTTTTCGAAATCTAGATCGACTTTCAACAAATTTATCTCTTTCAGTAGATGCTCATTTCCTGACGAAACTTTGTCGTAGTCCTCATCCAAAAGAATTGGATGTGAACTAGTGCCCAGAGACAATTTAATTTTGTTTAATTTTGCGCTCAGCTGTTGATTATCAAAAGTCTCGGATGCCAATCGAGTATGCAATAGCTTTAGTTCGGTAGTCAACTTACTTTTTTCAATTACTTCCTTCTTTAATGATGCACTTTGTTCGTTTAATTTTAGTTTCAATGAAGCATATTCATTGATCAGCTCTTGTTTTTCTTTCTGAATTCTTGCTAAGCTTGAATCCAAATCAGAAGAATTCAGAGATCTTGTACGTAAATTCTGAAAAGAGCTCTGTGCTAATCTAACACTAGACAACTTCTTTTCATTCAATAATGCTTCCTTTTCTGACTTAATGGATCTAAGCTCTGTTGACAACGCTGAATTTGCATTTTTTTCTGCTGAAATCTTCCGTTCAAGATTTTGGATTTGATGTTTCAATTCAGTAATTTCGTTATCATACTGTTGCTTTCCGCGATTAAATTTGATCTCATCACTTATCTTTATTTGCAATAACTCTCTAGCCTGTTTTGCTTCGTGCTCAAGTTGTTTGTGTTTCATCTTTAATTGGTCCATTTCCTTTCTGACTGTTTCTAACTCTGAGATGACAGATCTGTGTTCAATCTCTAAAGACACTTTTTCTTTCTTAATAGTTTTGATTTCTTTTTCTTGCTTCTCTATTTGGGTATTGAAAATTTTTAAATCGTTTTGTTTTTTATTAACGACGGTTTCGAATTCTTGAGATGTATGTTGAAGTGAGTTTAATTTATTATGAAGAAGTTTATTTTCCGAAACCAATTCTTTGAGTTTTTTGTTTGCTGTATTAGAACTGCTAGAAATATTTGACACTCTTGAGTCTAATTCATCATGGGAAGATTTCAATTCGGCTTCAAGAGTTGATATTTGTAATTCTTTTGTTTTTAGGCACAAGTTAAGCATTCTTAATTCTTCTTTAACCTTGACTGCATTTTCCTTGTAAATCAGATCAGAGTCTTGGAGTTTCTTCAAATCTTTCTCTAAACTTTTAATTCTGGAGTTTACTAAACTTTTCTCTTTCTCCAAAACTTGAATTAGCTGTTTACCATTGGCTAAATCAGCCTTATAGGTTTCCAATTTGTCGTCTAATTCATTTTTAAGGTCCCTGAATTCATCACGTTCTACCACTAACTGTTTAACTTCATCTAAAGTAGCGTTAAGTTTGGTCTCTAATTCGGCCTCTCTATATTTAGTCTTATCCAGAAACACTTGCTTTTCCTTTAAAATATTTCTCTCTGACTGCAAAATTTCGCTTATCTGAGTCAACTCCAGCTTGGTAGATAAATGATTATCAGAAATATTTTTTTTTTCATTTTCTAGATCGCTCAGCTGTTTTTCCATATTTTTAATCTGTTCATTAATCATTTTATTCTTGGTGATTTGTTGTGATGATGCTAACAATGGTTTCAGTTTAACATATAAACTATACCACGGATTTTCGTTTAACTTATTATATGTTCTCAAGGTTTTCATTAAAACCTGTGAAGCCTGAATCTCTCTCAATTTATGACTTATTGTTCTACGTTTCAGTAAAGCTCTTGCGATTGAGTTGAATTCTGTAAAAATAAACTTAATTGTTTCTTCCCTTCTTGCCTCCATGTCAGCTAAAACTCCTGCTCTGAAGAAAATTTTTGTTGTACCAACCTTGTAAACCTCTGTATCAATATTTATTGAAGATAAAATTAACTCACAATTCTTTCTAGTATTATTCGAGAAACCAAATTTGCTGCACAGCACCTTGTATCTTGAAAAAAACTCTTTAAAAAACATTCTATTTGGAAACCCTGACCTGGCTATTCTAATACCCTCTAGAACTCCATTACATCTCAGTTGTTCCAATATAAGTTTCCTGTCAAAATTTTGTGCTCTCTTTTTGATGTTAGGAATAATGCATCTGACAAAATGTGGATGTGTATCAGATAGTTGATTCACCAAATCATTTAATTGTTCTTTATGAATCTGGGCAACTGTTCTAAATGAACCCTTTCTGTTTGACTCAGTTGTTGACGATATGTCTTTATTGAAAAGATTAGCAATTAATGAGTTTCTTGATTTTGACAAAATATCTAACACGTTCTCGTTCAGTGGGTCTCTGTTCTTTTCTAACCATCCATCAGTCGAATACTCGACGTCTCCTGCATAGTGCTTCAAAATGAATCCATTAGAAAACTTAGAACGCTTATACTTATTTGATTGCTTATCCCAAATTTGATTTAACTTCTCAAAAAATGAATTATCTGATGCTTTAGCTAGAATACATTCTTCGTCTAATACAGAAAGAATCCCTACCGGGTTTTGTTTTTCAATTAAATCAATGGTTTGTTGGAGATCATGTCCAAAATCAATAAACTTCCAATCGATATTTTCTTTCATGTACTCATCCTGCTCCAAAACAAACATATGGTGATTAAAGAACTGCTGTAGTTTTTCATTTGTGTAATTGATGCATAACTGTTCGAACGAATTCTCTTTAAAAATTTCAAAACCGGCAATATCTAAGACACCAATAAAATTACTCGATGATGAATCATGGTCTAAATTCTTGTTGATTCTATCAACTATGTGTCTGAAAATTTTCTCATATAACGATTTTGACAATGCATCCAGTGAAAACTTTGCATGTGCTGCATTTTTGGATTGAGAAATAATTTCTCTTCCCGCTTTGACTTTTGGTCTTAAAATGGAGCTTGTAAAGTCTACAACGGAAACACCCAATAGTTCACAAATAATGTCGACGGATGATCCAAAATTTGCTTGCTCTGCTTTTATTGAAGTAAAAGTAATGTTTCCAATATGCAAAATTATTGCAGCAATTCGAAATATATCCCAACATTCTTGTTTTGAGAATCCCATTATTTTCATCGAATTGGTCAAAAGCAGTAATTCCTTTTTATCATCCACTCCAGGAATGGTGATGTTTGCATCTTTTAGATATCTGTATGATGCAGCATCGTTTTTTAGGTGCAATTTTCTCAGTTCTTCTTCAGATAGACCTGAAAGTAACTGATAGAAAATATGATAATTACGTTCTTGATTTGACTGTTTGATAACTCTTGATTTTTCTAAAAGATACCAATCAATATGAGCTCCATTTATCTTACCAGATTCATTGAATTCTATTTTAATAAATTTACCAAATCTCGAGGAGTTATTATTACGAACAGTTTGGGCATTACCAAATGACTCCAAAATTGGATTTGCTTGCAGTATCTGCTGTTCGAAGTTTGCTTGATTTTCAGAGTCTTTGGAATTCTTGGAAGTGACTGCAGCTAGATATTGAATAATTTTCTTTGTATTTTCAGTCTTACCAGCCCCAGATTCACCAGTAACTAAAATCGACTGATCCGTTTTTTTTTCGAGTAAGTTCCTGTATGCTAGTTCAGTTATAGCAAATATGTGTGGGAGTGTATCTTCCTTTGATGAGCCACGATACATGTTGATGTGTTCTGGAGAATACACTGGAATATTCTTATACGGATTAATGGCAACCAAGAACAACCCAGAGTATGTGTATATCAAGTCGTCCTTATACCTTCTTTCTAGATTGTTTAAAACTGACGGTTCATTCAAATAAGTAAGTTCCGCCATATCAACAGCTTTATCAAACTTTGGGGGATTGACCTTTTCAGTCGATGAAATATCAACTATTTTGTCCTAGAATGTTTTAGTCAAAACAGCTTGTGAGGTAAAAAAAATATAACCATTTTACACTTACAATATTATCTTCACATCTAACTTTAACTTTGTGATCATTCATCTCTTCAACTATGTAGCCTCTTACAAAAGTTGCGGTTTTGTCTGGTATCCAAACCCAATTACGAGAAGCAAACTCAACGTCATCGGGGTTTTCAATCATCGCTATATGTGTTATTTGAGCAATTGATCCTTCCAGCTCTTGTTTTCTTTCCTCGTTGTCTGCTTTCTTGATTATATCTGGTATATGATATTTGTTTATAATTTCATGTTTACCTTTAAAAAATGTAAACAGTCCCGACCAGAAAAGATTTTATTTACTTTTTACTGTTTTCGGATTGGTTTATATTGTCACGTAATTCGTGACAGAAGTATATTTCACGTGACTTAATTATTGTTATGAAGCCCTGTTAATTGCAATCATGATAATCATCCCTATCAGTTTATAAGATAACAAGAAACCCGTCAATAAGCTACAATATCTCTGAAACACTGATCATTACTCTAATCCATGGGAATTGGTTTGGTGACGGTTACGAATATAATGGTACATAGAAAATGAGTCGCATATATAATATAAATGCACCAATTGGATATGCAGGTTTGCCTCTTTTGGAGTACTCAAATGATAATATCAACAGTACAGAATCGATATCTTCTATACTTCCTTTTGTGAACTCAAATTCAAGTCACACTCATAGCTTTTCCAGAAATTCCAATTATAGAGCTTGCAATGATCAATTTGATATGACAAATAAAGCGCCAAGTATTGGTAAGAAATCATCAATGGATAAACTACCATTCGAACTTAGATTAAAGATTGCAAACGAACTGTCTCAATACGATTCACTGAATCTGTTGTCCACTAACAGATCTTTTTTTGAATCAACTATTACCAGGTTGTTTAGTACTATAGTTATAGATCCAGCGTATTCTGAATTCAATCAGAACGAAATAGATTTTAAAAACTTCAATAATTCAAATGTTGATGATAAAGCATGTACCTTTATTAAGTCTAGTTACAGTTTGAAAAATTTCTTCAAGATTGTGGGACAACCTACTTCTACCATTATTTTTCAACTCACTGCTCATACATACGGATCTTTGATTAATAGTATCCAATGCATTGAGTTGCCGGATGGGTTTTCACCCTCAGATTTAAACTACTTTATATTTGTTTCAATTAAAAGATTGGGAAGCCTGACAAAATTTTACTGGAATTGTACTTTTGAAGATATATCTTTGGACGTTTTAAATAACCTGCCAAATAAAAAGATAATAAACAGTTTGAGTCTAAATTCAAACTTTAGAAAGATAAATTATTCAGATATTGAGTTGGATTTTCCAATAATAGATAAACTTTCAATTGAGCCCTTTTTGAATTCAACAAATTTGTATAATCTCTTTAATAGTCTGATCAAACAGAGTCAAAAGTTGAATCTCAAGGTTTTGAAATTATCAAGAATTAATTCAAACTCAAACTTCATCAAGGTACTGCCAAGTTCACTGCTGGTGTTAACTAGTTATTTGATAAACGATGAGCACATAAGAATTTCAGAATACGACTTTCAGTTTTTCCCCAAATTATACGAAATTCTTTACAAGAAAAATATAGTTCTAACTGATTTGAAATACCTATCTTTAAATTCTATAACACTACAGAACACAGATGATCTTTTTATAAGAAGGATTTTGAATATATCAAACTTAGAACAGCTGGAATTGTCAAACGTTACCGAAGTTCAAATTTTAAAAGATGTTCATTTACCATTTACTCCAAGAGAGCTATCCACTTTTTTAGGTCCAAGCTTTATTCTAAACATATCATTTTATTTAACAAATCTGAAATGTTTAGCAATCGATTACAGGGAAAGTTACAAAGATTCTGTGCCATTGTTCATTTCAAAGTTGGCAAACTTACAAGAATTGGATGTAACAATAAGATGGAATATCTCCAAATTATCGTTCACTTCGTCATGGAAAGAACTTTGTAATTTATATGTTGATTCAATTTTAGAACATCAATCAACGTTAACAAAATTATCTTTAGATACAAAAGAAGAATCAGTTTTTTGTGATTTGCATAAACCAATATCTTCTGAAGTCTTATTAAGGTTAAATCTGTTAACCAATTTGAAATCATTAAGATTGCATGGACATTCATTGCAGCCCTACGCACCCTTGTTGGTTTCTTCTTTGGATAATTTGTATTATTTTGAATTATTTGGATCTGGATCTGGTGGTGCTCCTCATATGGGTTTACAGGTAGTTCACGATGGGGTTCTAGACGACTGGATAAGAGTACAACATGTTGCGATTGCGGTAAATGACAAAAATAAACACATAAAATACATAAAAATTGATAAATGTGTTTTTGAAACAAGGCAAAATCATGAAATTATACCAAGGGATGGTTTGGATAAATGGTTTGAAAGTAAAGTAAGAGTGGGTTTAACGAGGTTTGACTTCTAGCAATCCATGGTAATAATAATTTGTGACCAGCCCCAAGATCGTTCTAAGTAGTTTATTATTTATTGTTTGGTTAATTATGTATTCATTTGGAACAATTGATAACGTAGTTAGTGTAATTAAACCCAAACTGTACAACAGAACATGTTCTTAAATATTTTCCACGCTCTATTAAAGCTTTTAAGGAAATTGAAAATTTAAAAGGCTAATCAAATCTTCTATAAATACTTACTGAAAAAACCAAATTTTCTCTATATGCAACCTCTATAAACAACTTAACAGATAGGAAATTAATATAGCAGAAAAACTACTACTATGCAGTTTCAAAAATTCAGAATGTCAATTCGACTTCTTTAATTCTTTTAGGGAAATATTAAAAGCAAAAATAACAGCAAAAGAAAAAAACTGCAAAATTTCTTTACATAATAACACAACAACCACTAGACCTATCTAATTTATTTGATTCTTTGGAGATACCACCGTTATTAATTTGAACGTTTCTTTGCTCAACAGATTGGCTGTTGTTGTTTATTTTTTGATTGAGATTCTCAATATTTGATGCAGTCTGATCTATTGGAGAATGAGTTAGTGATCTCAATTTTGAGTAATATTCTGCTTTTGAATTTGTGAGTTCTTCATGAGATTTCTGCTCTACTTTTGGAACAGGTTGATATAAAACAGTCTCTAATTTTCTGTTTGAATCATTCTCTTTACTGACTGGAGTATCATTAGATACAGTAGGTTTATTTTCCAACTCTATCGATAAGATTTCTCTCGCTATTTTTATAAAAGTTTCGGTGACATTTAACTTGTCTTTTGCGCTGGCTTCAACGTACTCTATTAAATTAAGGTCATCGGCTAATCTTTTACCTTCCGAAAACTCAACTTGTCTATCTGAGTATAAGTCATTCATATTACCGACCAATATACAAGGAGGTAAAGTTCCATTTCTCACCCTCAATAATTGTCTATGCAAATTGTGAATATAATCAAAACTTTCTCGTGAATCGATTCTGAACATCAAAATAAAACCACTGGCTTGACCTATTTGAATATCTCTCAAGGCGGAATATTCTTCTTGGCCAGCAGTGTCTAGAATGTTCAAACATATCTGCTCACCGTCAACAAAATCTTGTTTAGAATATATATCCTCGATAGTTGGATCAAAATCCGTGGGAAAGTATGATTGTATATACTGCAATGTAAAGGATGACTTTCCTACACCGCCTTCACCTAATACACAGACTTTAACCCCTCTAATATTATCAGATTTTGTCTTCAAAGTGTTAGTAGTTTCCATCAAATAGCTGGATTTACAGATTCCCAAACTGCAGATATTGGGAATAATGACATTTCAAATTCACATTGTGTACATACTTTTCTATGGTCCATATTGTCCGTGTAGGATATGGTATGAGCTTAGTATTTCAGAAAGAACAGATTATTATTCTGGTTCGAAGATACAAAATACGAAAGAGCCTGTTTTGCTTTACAAGATTAAAAAGTTCTGGGTAAACAATTGATTAAAGAAAATATGAAAAAGTTCGCAGATTCCACCTATTTGAGCTTGACATGAAAGTAAACAACAGAGCAAAAGAAGAAAATTAGAAACTAAATTAAACAACCACCTCCTAATTTTAAGTTTCCCACCGAAAATTTCAATATGCAGCTGAATGTTCGAAAGAAATTGAATGAAATATATGCGCGTGTGATCTGATAAGAAATCTCCAAACACAATTTGAAAAGATTCAGTCAATAAACAGCCTATTCCGTGAAAGATGCTCTCTACTTTCAATACGGTTCAACTAAAACAGACGTGTTTAATTCGTTAAACAAAACTCAGATATCAATAGTACATTTGTTTGCGCCCATACGACCTACAGCTGCTTATAACAGAAAAGAACACACAAAAAATACAAGGAGAAACTTTAAGCTGAAGCAGAACCAGTGGGCCTTGAAGCTCAGGTCAAAGCAAAAATCATACCATCGACAAGGCCTCTACGGCCTCTACGTCATTCGCTCGTGCTAAACCACTGGGTGCGCACATATTAGTGATTCAAAAAGGAAGTTTTTAACCACCCATGCAAATAACGGTTATGCAGTAAGTATGCGTTTTATTTCTTTTTTTCCTAAGCCATCAGAAAAAAACAAGAAGAAACAAGGAAATTATTTTTATTTGAGCCGCAACCGTTTTTTTTTAAGTTTTGAACCTGCAGATGGATATCGGAAGGCTTTTTCGGATTGTTTGACATTCCGTGTTAGGTAGAAAATAACCTGTTTTTCCTTGGCGATCTATTTTAAGTGCCATATGACAAGCTGCTCAACTTGTCGATTGAATCCTGTGAACCTGCAACTGCCGAGGTACAAATATCGAATAAGATTTCATGTCGTAAAATGAGGACGGTATATTATATGTCTTCAATACCAAGAAGCACGAAACTAGATTTTTAAGATAAATTGAGAAACATAGCTAATTTTCGAAACTAATACTAAAATACACAATTGAAAGAAATGAAATGTAAGGGAAAGAAGGTAAAAAACTAAGAAGCAAAACTTTCTTTTCAAAAGATAAGAGCTAAAAAATAAGTGATAGAATAATAATGGTGAACATTACCAAGCAACAGGAGATTTAGTATCGCATATTTTTGTTCGTAGGTTGAACGCTCAAAAGTTTGGAATCTACTTCACGCCAATAGCACCCTGCCTATTTTCATTGAATGTGGCTGTGTCTTGATCAAGCTTTTTGTGACTATTTTCTTCAAATCTTGATTCCTCAGACTTAATAACAGCTTTGACAGCTTCAGCTAATCTTTTGAAAATTTTCTCTGAACCTTTTATTTTCACCAATATCACCACTGAAGAGTTACCAGCTTTTGAAAAGCTTAATTGAAATTTGAGCTGACGACCGTACGCGAAAACCGCAGGAATGGTACCAGTCAATGTTTTATCTAATTCATCAAATTTGATTTTAGAAATTGTTCCGTCCTTAACTCTTATATCCAAGGAAACCTTAAGTGCCCTCATTAATGAATCCAAGGATATACAAGAATAAATTTTAATTTCGGAGTGAAACTTTGACTTGTTTAAACGTGGATACGATGAACTAGATGATGATGAAGAATTTACTAAATTATTTAAAAGTTTTGAAAACCAACTTTGTTTGAATTCATTTGCTGGCTCCTTTTGTTCTGGAATTGAATTTAAGATATGCACACTTGACCTCTTATCTTGAAACACCTTCTTTGGTGGTTGAGGTGCATCTCTTGCTGCTACCAGTGTGAATCGACTCAGCAAGCCTTTATTTTGCGAACTTGGCTTCTCGTAAACACCACTTCTAGTCTTATTCATGTCAATGGTCCCTAAAGGTTTGCGAATAGGTGATTCGCCTGGATTCAGTTGATAATTTGACAAAGCTTGCTGATTTAATTTAACATATGAAGCTGAATATTTCATTGCTGAGACTCTCAAATTCGTCGAAGATTTAAAAATTGGCGTTTCATCATCAAAAACGGATGTCGTTCTTCTGTTATTGGACGCTTTAATCTCCTGTTCTGAAGCTTCCGAGTCTTCAAAAATAGATAATCTAGTAACCTCTTTTTCTATTAATGAGCTTCTGGTTTTGTTATTAAAAAGGCTTGCCCTTTTATCAGGTGATAATTTAAATCTTGCAATTATGTCTTGCGTATCTTCTCTAGGTAAATCATAGCCGCTTGAATTAACGTATAAACTACCTCTTATGTCTAAACTTGGTGTTAAAATAGTATTTTCAACGTTTGTTTCTAATGAATCGGCCTTTCTATGATGATGAATAATTGAAGAATTTGAATCACTAAAAATAGAATTGTATTTAGAATCTTCGTATGCATCCTCAAAATTATCTTGTTGTTGTTGATTGGTTGTAACTGTAACTTTTGAGCCGTTAGATATTGGTATTGCAGTTGCAATCTCGGTTGTTGTTGGTAATTCGAAATCAAAAGATAAGTCTGAAAAATCTTGAACAGTTGAATACGTAGATGTGCTTTCAATAGATTTGGCAGATTTGGTGGATTTATTGTCATAGATTTTGTTTACTGAAACATAATTATTTGATGGAGTATTTTTATAAATTTTAAGCGCGTTAGTCTCAGGAGCCAATAAAGTTGAGAAAGGTTGTGTCGCATTTACCGTTTTCAACGGGGTCAACTGTGGTTTTGAAGTAAAGATATCAGCACTGCTCAGCATTGAAGCTATGTTTTTAGAAGTTGTAGACTTTGAATAGGAAATATTAGAGTATTTGTTGTCTAATTTCAACGTTGAGTATTTTTGAGTTAAGGATGGATCTTTAGTAATTGAAACTCCAAACTTGCTTAGCACAGTGTTAGCGCTATCTGAAACAGATCTTTTTGACTGTATTTTAGGGTCTAAGCTGTACACCCCATATTGAGCCTTACTCTGTGGCTCAGAAACAATTCGACGCTGTTCCGACGAAAGGTTTATTTGATTTCGGTTTGTCTCCTCATCAAGTCTATTCTGTAAAATTTCCAGTTTTGCTTTTTCTTTTCTATTTTTTTCGTTTTCTTTCTGCTCTCTTTCATATTCTTGTTTTTGAAACTCTTCGATTTTTTCTGCTTTTCTAGTTTCTTCATTCTTACCAAAAATTTCTTCGCATAAAGTAGCAAATTCATTCGATGTACTTGCGGTTTCGTAGTTTAACCATTCAATTTCCAGATCAGGTAGTGGTGGCAGGTAATTGTATTTCATTTTTCTTTCCATTTTCACTGAAGTTTTCGACAAATTACTTTTCAAACTGACCGAAGAACCTGATCTGGTATTAAACGAAACACCACGACGATACGAATTGGAAACACTGATTGCAATATTGCCATCGTAAGCTTTGGTTTTACGCGATGCTGTTGATTTTGGTTTTGGTGATTTTTTGTCAGTTGTAGCTGCAAAAGTCGTTTTTACAGGGACTTTGGTAACATTAGTCTGAATCTTTTTTCCATTTTCATCTAATATGGTAATTTTAACAATACTTGTTGATCTGGTCATGCCAAATTTCTTCTTGGATGGTTTTCTCAGAAGATTATTTTCATCATTGTTATTGAAATCATCATCTTTATTCTTGAGTGAATGATCATGTTTATATTTCAATAACAACGAGTAAAAAGTTTTTTCAGAAGTTGGACCTGGTGATATCAACTTTGAAATAATCTTAGATTCATCACCACCGTGCCATAAAATCTGAAGATTTTTCAAAATATCGTGGTCAATACTGTCTTTGGTTAATTGAATATTTGAGTAATCTTGAGATTTTATTGACAACTGACTGCTGCGACCTCCACTGTATTTTTCTAACAATGGATGATTGAATATATCATTAATCTTGATACGATCATTGGGATTTAGCTTCAGCATTTTCCAAATGAGGTCTTTGGCCTCAGGACTTAGATTTGAAGGCATTGTAAACTTGCCTGTTTGAACCTTTAGTAATAATTCTCTAATATTATCATCATCAAAGGGTAAATGACCAGTTAGCAGTGCAAATAAAATAATACCACAGGACCAGATATCTGAAGGGGAGCCATGATAGTTCTTCCCTGCAACAATCTCTGGTGATGCATAATGAGGTGAACCACAACTTGTTTCTAACATTTTTTCCTTTGTTTCCAAAGCCGCCATACCAAAATCTGCAATTTTAATGTTCTTATTCTTATCTAACAACAAGTTCTCAGGCTTCAAATCTCTATGACAGATGTTGAATTGGTGACAAAACTGAATACCGTTTATGATCTGTTTGAAATAATGTAATGCTTCTCTTTCATCCAATCTACCTTTCTTAAGCAAATAGTCAAACAGTTCACCTCCTTCAACGTACTCGAGAACTAAATATAATTCACCCTTATTTTCCCATACATCGTATAGAGCCATAATATTCGAATGAGAAATTAATTTCATTATGATAATCTCTCTCTCAATTCCGTATGGTAAATTATCGATAAGGCCATTTTTGTTTTTACTACTGAAATTTGATTTAGGAACAATTTTAACAGCTGCCAGCTTGCCTGTAACTGAATGTTTTGCTAATCGAACTCTCCCTGTTGATCCTCTACCTAAAGTTCTACCCAGTTTCCAAGGACCAACATGATTTTTCGATTTTCTCTTTGATGAGTTCGTATTCGTCGATATCTGAGAAAGTCTTTTTGTTGCATTTGTAACGGATTCAACTACTTTGTCTAGTTGATCTGACTCCTTGTTCAAAATTGACCTCGAGTGTTGTTTTGATTGGTTAATTCTGTTCTGGTTTGAAGCAGCAACTGCAGCTTTTCTTGCAAATGAAGTACTACCAGCCATGGTGAATGCTTTAAAACAATAGCAATAATAGAGCCTTCAAAATAATGTGTGTTGGAGAAGTCTCTTCCTTATCTTAAGTGAATAAAATAAGTCGTCTTACTATTTTGTCTTCTTTGATCTTGGCTTAAATTGTGACAAACAACGAAAAATTTGCAAACTGAGATCCACAATAACGATGAACGAATGACTTTGTGCGATGCTTTTCTGTTGATGATCTTGACAACTCAGAAATCAGAGATTCAGTATAAGTAGAAGATAGTGAAAGGAAAAATTTTAGAGAACTTCGATCTTTTGTTTACATTATGAGTTTTTCTGAAGGGGTCGCTCATGCATAGTTTTCTACTTACACTTCTGGTTGGACTTACTGGACGTTCTCTGGGAGAGGCTAGGCAGAATATTCCCAGTGTGCCTTGTTCAAAAGAAGAAAATCAGCGCGCTGCATATGGAAAAAACGCGTCTGTTTGTATTTGCTTCGTTGTTATGCAGAACGTCGCAAAAACAAACCGGCAAACCAAAGGAATGGCGATTCTTTAATTTTGAAAAGATCAGCAGATATATGATATTAGAACCTAACTTACTGATTTCTTTCAGAAGTCACGTAAGTCTAGAGTAAAACTGCTTAAGTAATTTATTATGTAATACTGTTTGATTTTGAATATTTCATTACCCGCACAATACATGTGGAGGAAGGAATGATAGACAACCAACCATTAAACACTTTCCACTATCTCTGTATCTCTGTTATTATATTTGCATGAAAAGTCAGCTTTTATAGAATTAGTTGAGGGCATATTTTTTTCAAGACTAAGCATCGAACAGTAAAAACGAATTTCATTTTTTGGGGATCATAAATAATCATTCTGTTATCAAAGCTTGGCTAACATATCTCTCAACCAAAGAACGTTTTCAAACCAAACCCGGCTATACTTTAATAAACGGCGAAAAGCAGCAAATAGAATATCAATAGATATATATAACTCAGTCATCCAGCATGATAGGATCGTGGAAATTGTCGAAGAAGTTGAAAGATTTCACTAGATCAAAATCACCTTCTCGAACATCTCCGTCATCAACGCCAACTAAGGAAACATCTAGTACTCCGCCATCGTCAAGTAAATCACATGGTCTCCATTTTTTTAGTCATAGTAATGAGTCGCAAGAAAGCAGTCCTACTAAGAACAGAATTTATAACACGTCGCTAAACCAGTCTGACGATGGAACGCTTCAATTTAATGATTCCATAAATGATTTAGAAACTTTTACGGACTCATACTCAAGAAATCAAACTGTTACTGAAACTGACAGATTACCAGTTCTTATGCCATCATCGTCTGAGTCGTCACAGAAGACAGCTACTAATTCTTTTGGTAGAAACATTTCACCACCATCTTCAGATTTGAGACAGACTTCATCAGAATCATCTCTACAGCATGAGAACCTCTCAAACAATAATACTATTAAACCAAGTTTGTTGACTGTCAAAATCTACAGCGGTTCAGATTTCAAATTACCTTTTGATATTATTGCTGATAAATCCATTTTATTAAAATTAATAAACTCGTCAAACTTGAATAGTGATGATATAATTTTAAATTTACTCAATAATTTATCCTTAAACGGTGAAACTGATGACACTAAAAAAATATCCGGTAATTTGGCATCAAATATCTTGCCTTCATTAATCTCAATACCAAACTCAAACTCAACTAACTCGTTGATATATTTCACGATCGAATTTGATAAAACTGTATCAACCATTGAACCAGAATCTGGTAGTATATTAAACCCAGTTTTTAACCAAGTATCAAGTTTCGATGTTACAAGACAAATCAATTTTTTAAAGATTGACTTTTTTTTGAAACTACCATCAGTCTTGTTACCTGATGATATTAAAAAAAACCAGGATTTATTGTTATCTTCTACAAAAATCCCATTGAAATTAAACATTGAATCAGCATCAACTTTGAGGTTATTGAACCATGAATGGATTCAGTTGGTCAATGAGTCGACGAATGAGAATAATGGTAAAATTTGTATCACCATAGATTTCAAACCAAACAAAAATAAGCCACTGACTATTGATGATTTTGATTTGTTAAAGGTCATTGGTAAAGGATCATTTGGTAAAGTTATGCAAGTTCGTAAAAAGGATACACAGAGAATATATGCTTTAAAAGCAATTAGAAAGTCACACATTGTGTCAAGATCTGAAGTTACACATACATTAGCGGAAAGAACAGTTTTAGCTCGTGTCGATAACCCTTTTATTGTTCCATTGAAGTTTTCATTCCAGTCTCCAGAAAAGTTGTATCTCGTTCTAGCATTTATTAATGGAGGTGAATTGTTTTATCATTTACAAAAAGAAGGAAAATTTGAGATTTCAAGAGCAAGGTTTTATGCTTCTGAACTATTATGTGCGCTGGAAACTTTACACAGTTTGAACGTTATTTATAGGGATCTAAAACCTGAAAATATTCTCCTAGATTACAAGGGTCATATTGCTTTGTGTGATTTTGGTTTGTGTAAGTTGAACATGCAAAATCAAGAGAAGACGAACACTTTCTGTGGAACGCCGGAATATTTGGCACCTGAGTTGTTGTTAGGACAAGGTTATACAAGAGTTGTTGATTGGTGGACATTGGGTGTTTTATTATACGAAATGTTAACAGGACTGCCGCCGTACTATGATGAAGATGTACCAACAATGTATAGAAAAATCTTACAAGAACCTTTAAGATTTCCAGACTCGTTTGATAAAGATGCGAAACATCTATTGATTGGATTGCTGAATAGAGATCCAAATAAGAGATTAGGTAATAACGGAGCAAAAGAAATTAAAAACCATGCCTTTTTCAACAGCATTGATTGGAATAGACTTCTATTGAAGGGCTATATTCCTCCATACAAACCGCCTGTTCATGATGCTTTGGACACTTCGAATTTTGATTCTGAATTCACAAATGAAAAAGCTGTTGATAGTGTTGTCAACGATTTTCTGTCGGAAAGTGTTCAAAAACAATTTGGTGGTTGGACCTACGTTGGCAATGAACAATTAGGCAGTTCGGTTATTCAAGGTGGTAGTATCAGATAACGCTTTATTATTGTTTATTGTTTATGTTAGATCAAAAATTATTTCGTTACTCATGAGGACACTTTCAAATACATTTTATTATAATTTTACTTAAATGATAAATCCCACGCTATTCATTCCTTCCAACATTAAAAAACTGATATAACAAAATAACCTTACCAGGAACACCTGTCTACTGTTCCGCAAACTCCTTATGGAAGACCTCGGAAACAGCAGGTAATTTCTCAACACTTGATCTCCTTCTACTGCTACTTACACTGCTTTTATGAGTCTGGTTGAGTTGAACTAAGTCAGCCTCGGATTTCTTGAAAGTGATCATTTCTTTTTCCATTTGATCCAAGCCCTCAGTCTCGTCATCAAAGTCTAAATCTTTGGATGAAAAGTATTTGAGCATAATCCTTAGAATGCGAAGATATGACTCAACATAAGCGAGCTCTGATCTTTTGTACTTTAAATGTATATCCAAACACTCTATTTCGCATCCGTCAGTATTGTAGTTGCTATGTATGACACTGTCATCATTAGTATTATGCGTTTCGATATCCCTGATCTCTGAGATTAGTTCGGATTGATAACTCTCGAGTGATGAGACAGAAAACGAGTCAAGTTTTGTCAGCGAGCAGTTGGGGTGACAAAAATATAGAGGAACTGAACCTGATTCACAATCCAATTTGTATCCAATTGGAACATTCGTTAAAGTCGGCATATCTAATTCGGTAATAATAACAATCTCGATTTACCGCTGTAAAATATTGTTTACAACTTGCAATATTTCGCTATGATGTAATTCTGATATATAATCAAAATCAGGTGTTTGGGCTCCGAAGAAATAATTTTAGTGTCTCTATTAGGATGCTTTTTTTTTGTTCGCTTGTTTGTTGCTTGTTCCTTGTATGGCTCTTCTCTTGGTTCTATAACAAAAATGTAAGAGAGAGTAGTAGACTAAAATAAACTAAAAATTTGAGAGAACTTCCATGTTATTTATTAAACTTTTAAAATTACATGTGAGCAACATAACAAAAAAAAGCATAGAGATATGTCAAAAAAAGTAGCAATTAAAAAGATAAATCTTAAATATGTTAGGTTATGGAGCAATGCTGTGATGTTCTGCATTTCAATCGTCACTATAACGAAACCACGAAAACATTTTCTTAATTTAACTTCAAAATAATTCAGCATTTTTGAGAAACTTTACTATTACTTGATATGAGAAAGCTTACTGAGTGGTTTGCTTATTTAGTTTTTAACACGGACTCATAAAGAGAGGCTACTGCTGAAATGTATCATCCCTGCGATTGCAAGACGAACAACAACATATATATATATATATAATCCAGTTTCTTCTAATAATCGTATTCATCTAAGTTTACAACTTCGCTCAACAACATATCCAGTGTGTCTTTCGTAACATGTAAATCCTCAAACTCTTTCATATCGTGAACAACGAAGCCCCTTTCAATCGTTAACTCATAAAGTAGTCTATCATCGTTATCATTAAACTTAAATGAAAAGTCATTCGTTGTCTCCAAATCCGCGTACAAACTTATAAAGTTCACCCAAATATTTGAAGATTTGAAAATATGAAAATCAGTAAGAACGCAAATGCATGAGTAATAAAATAAAATTTTCAGTCCGAACGGATTCTTTTGAGTTTTCACTAAACCAGAAACTTCATTCGGTACTATTAACAACCATCTATATAATGGAAGTGGGTAGTTAAACCTTATGCTTCTGTAAAGAGATACATTCATCAGTCTAATGCACTCTTTGAAAATATCATATTCCTGCTGTGTCGCCTGATTTCCAATCAATAGACTTTCTAGCTTTATTGATAAGGGATTTAATATAGGATAAATCTGTAAATCTGATGGCTCAATTCTTTCATCCTGGTATAATAAAGGCGAAAATTTTGAGTTCAAAATTGTTTCCCCAATGTCAACAAAACAATTCCGTGCACCGTTTGCAATCGTTAAGAAATCAGTTGTAGAGGGAGTAAATGAAACCAATGGAATTGAAGTATTTGGGTTTAAGCCAATGTAGGCATATATTACAGAGTTCGATACTAAAATTTCTGCAGACCTGAGTAATATTTCTCCTTCGTCACTGTGAATTCTTGCTTCCTGCAATTTTGATAAGGAGTTTCTTAACAGGCTCAAGGTCTTGCCGAAATGTTTGGCAGAAATTTCAATGGTTTTCAACCCGTTCCCATTCTCTAAAATTTCATGTTGATTTTCGACTGACCATAGCAGAAATCCGCTCATTGCAAATAAACTTTGACGAATGAGATCAGAACGCGGAAGAATTCTCACCACCTCATTTGTCCAAGTATTCTGGGCAATTTCGTTTCCGTCCGCCATGACCGAACAACCTCGACTCGTAAAATGGTGAAATAGCTTTTGTTCAATGTTACTCATATTTAATGTTATTCTTTTAGAGTTTAAGCAATTTGAGCCTAGTGAGAGGTTTATATCGCTGTCCTTCAGATACTTTTCGAGCTCATTAAAATCTATAATGATCTCTGAAACTTCTGCTGAATTCGTTAAAGATTTCAAATTTCGATTTGAGTAATTGGCTGATAGTACTAGATATATGCATGGTGTTGCTGAGTGTACACAATTCTCACATTTTGGTTTATTTTCATCACACTTCCGCTGTTAGCGATTGCTTGGCAAGTTATTTTGAAATGTAAATAGTACCTACTTTAATTTTCTGTTTTTTACATCTCATGCAACCGTTTCTCGATCTACTGGACCGCTTCACTCTTTTCTTAGTGGTTATCATGGTTTGCGTTTATTCTTGGTTCTACAATGTGTTAAAAGTTGAAATAATATACTATATATAGCTCTAATCTCAAAATAAAAGAAATGACAGGGTAATGCGCATTAGCCATGCTGTTGTCCATAACAATATAGAACAGCCAAAGCTCACACTGTGCTTGAACTCTTCTCAGCAAACAATTCTTTCATTATCAAGATTCTTCTGGGGTGTTTTCCAATTCCAGATAAGGGCTTCGCAAACGATTACTAGTATTAATGTAACAACACATTCAGGAATGAAAGAAGTTCCTAAAACGATTTTCCAATTACCCAACAGCATTGTAAACTTGCTTGGTTTCGAATAGCCTAACTTTGAGTTGAAGGTAAATGCAGCACATAAAAGATTTACAATTCTTATTAACAAAAATGGTAGAGATAAAGTACACCCCAACAAAATGCAGGACGCTGTGTTTGTGTCATTTGCTGTTCTAGGAGTGTGCATGAATACTCTAAACTTGTACGCCGAAGTAAGGACTAATGCAACAAGTGATAGCAAATACAGAATGGCGCCCGCTTTAGATAGCGATGCTGAAGTACTAGGATCGCTTGATGCCATACCAGAACCAACAGCTGATATTATAACTGAAACTGAGATTATTTTGACAACGATGGGGTCAAGTCCAAAGTGGTACTTTGATTGAACAGCACCATTTAATGAGAATTCATCAATTGATTCTGGTTCGCTATTTTTCAAATTAGGAAAACGCTTGCTAATGCGACCTACAATCAGCTTTTGAACCTGGTTGTGGCTCTCACTTAGTTCTTTAGTATGAGTATCAAGGGTGTTCAAGTGTTGTAAGTATCTCATAACTGTTGACATCAGAAACCCTAATGCAATGGAGTCTAAAGTAATTGTTGAGATAAGTAATGATACGTTTGTTGAGGACGTGCTTGAAGTGTACAACACGATACCGCAAATACCACCCGCAACCTTTAAAATTGAAAGAATCAGTACGGTTATTAGGTTCTTTCTGAAACTTTTAAGAGCCGGAACCTTTGATAAATGGATTATTATCTGGATAAAAATTAATCCTATAACAGCATAGTACGCTAGTTGTACAATTGAGATGATTTCAAAAGGTGCAGTGTGTGTCATTTTTTTGCAAATATTTTGTGTGCTTTAGAAAAGTTCAAGCTAATACTTTATAAACAAATTACAAAGCTAATCACCAATAACAACGAATTTCCGGTCTTTATATAATATGATATTTCACCGTAGGATTCATCATGCATGCCATATATATGCGATTATATAATCGCAAAGAAACCCATAATGCAAGGAAGCCCTGGAATGATTGCATAAACGGCTATGAACCGTTAAGCAGCTCTGACCCTAGTCTGTCTGACAGCAAAAGAGTACTCAAGTGAGTTGATGGTTAAAGTCTATTGAATTACTAGAGACAAACCGATTGAGGCCCAGATCTGCTTGAGAAACATTATTTTAGGCATCTCTGCTAACGGACAACAATGTCAGCTTTCGGCACCCTCAGAGAAGATTCATTTTATCAGATTGGCGAGTGCATTTGGGAAAGAGGCTTGGTCGTATTGACACATGTCTACTGCAAATTGGTTGTCTTTAGACAATAGTAAATATCAAAATATAAGCGGTGAGATGTCATACTGTATATTTTACAGTACTTAACTCTGCTAATTGTATTTTTATTGTATATATAGACTTGAACGTATGTCACTATTCTAGTATCGGAGTGACTCTTGTAGACACATCGGCGTCTCCATATATGCTATACTCGCTGAAATCTTCCCTTAAATGATCATTTGATTCTAAATCATCATTTTCTAATCCAATTCCCAGTTCCTTTCTCAGGTGTTCTGCGTATGTTATATCAAAACCGTTTTCAAAAACTTTCCTGATTTCCTCTAACGGTAGACCAGTAACCTCTGGATAATATTTATACACTAGGCCCCATGAAAGCAAACTGAGAAAAGCGTACAAGTAAAATGTACCACTTGTAGAAAATACAATTGACAAGTCTAAAAATGTCATCGATACCAAGAAATTCATTGTCCAATTGACACAACTCATGAACATAGTACCAACAGATCTGCTCTCTTGAGGTAAAAACTCGACTGAGCACCAGGGAATAACACCCAGTGCAGATGCATACGCTGAAATGTAAATAACCATTGTAATGATAAATAAGGAGCCAATATTAACCATGGACGTAACAGTTATGACTGCAAGTTTTTCAAATAATAAACCTGATAAAATCAGTGCTAATGCCATTATCCACATTGTACTTAATAGAAGTTTCCGTCTACCTAAAACATCAATGTACAAAACGCTCACACAAGTGAATATGAAATTTGCAGTAGCAAAATATATTGCGGCTACTAACGGATTATTTAAACCAGCCGATTTAAATAAGGTAGCTGAGTAATTCATAAATGCACCTATACCACTGATTTGCTGGGCACACATCAAACCGCAACCTATTATTAAAGCTCTGAAAGTAGATTTAGTGCCAAAAAGTAGTTTCAGCACCGAGGTATTTGGAGTAGATTTTCGATTCTGACTGACAGATGGAAATATACCCAGGTCCTTTTGGATTAGCTTTATCTTATCTTCTATTTGATAATCCTCAGCTTCTGGAAAAATCAGCTTGAATGATCTGAAAGAAATATCCAAATTACCATGCATAATCAATAATCTTGGTGATTCAATAATAAAGGGAGATAAAACCAAAAACAATATAGGTGCTAATGAGCCTAAAATGACCATTAGTCTCCAACTATGTTTATGATTTTCAAAAACAGCCCCACATATATATGCTAGTAATTGACCAAATGTAGTACCTAAGGAGTTCAAAGTCATCAAACTACCTCGTAAACGTGATGGCGCTACTTCTGAGATATAAACGGGAACAATCATTGAGGAGGCTCCGACAGGAAACCCAATAAGAAATCTTCCAAACAGGAACGATAAGTAAGTTGAGCAGAGAGACATTTGAATAGCTGATACTGCAAAAATTAGGCAACTTATTGTAATAATCTTCTTTCTTCCAATTCTGTCAGCCAAAAAACCGCTCAAAATGCATCCTAAAATAGCTGAAATCGAAGTAATAGATGCAATCGACTGTTGCTGAGAGGGTAGTAAATTCTTGCTGTCTAAGTCGTCACCAATTGATACCAAAACTCCACTTGTTATAGCAGTAGAATAACCAAACGATAAACCTGCCAAAGATGATGCCATGACGATCAATGTAGCGTATATTGAAATCTGAGTATCCTCTATTGTATCATAGTTATAGTACGAAACTCTGGAAGATATTGATACTAATCTGCTGCGTAGAGTAGATTTTGATGGAATTGTTCTTAATAGAGGACTGCCTTCTGACAGAATGTATGGCTTCTTTTGTGTAACCATGTTAACAATATTTGATACAATAGAAGATAAGGATGAATTAACAAAAGGGATTGTTCGTTTTGGTTCAGGCAAGGCGATGTAATATTTCTGTTTCTAGTAAAATATTACATGTAGTGTAGTGGATATATAAACAATTGAAATGTCAAAAAAAACAATAAATGAAATGAAATACTATGTTAAACCGCAATTTACAGATCGAGTAAACAAAAATTTGAAAAAGTAAACAGAATGACGTAATTTTGCAGAGATATAAAAGTAATGGCCAAATAAAATTGGTTCTAAGATTATGCTGCATGCATCATCAGATAACGTATTTCGATAATACATAATTGATTAATAGCAAAAAAGCATTGTTATTTTCGAGACTTTGTTGAAATGAAGCGTTTTGCTGGTGAGCTTGATTAAAAAAAAAGGTTACAATAAAGAAAATACTTGTCAACAAAGTAATGAATTTAGGATCTTCACCAACCCATTGATTTATGCGTTCTAGGATAATAGGAAAACCTATCAAATAATGTTTGAATAAAAGATTAAACAGATCCCTTTTGATTTTGTAAATTTTTGCCATTATTTAAATATGATTAGACATTCTCTTCTCTCGCAGTACTCAATAGAAACGTCACTGGAACTATATGTATTTTGTCTGGTAAATAAATACCTAATAGGGCTTAATGAATACAATTGTTAAACGCCAACTGAGACAGATTATATTGTAAATATATATTCTATGCACAAATATTGAAAACAGCTACTGCAATTATTATTACAAACAAAGTTTAATTGACAAAATTTTGCTGTTTTTTCTATAAAACTGAATAATGAAGGCCGCAAAAGCTCTTACAAAACACTCCGAAAAGATAGCTTAAATTAGTATCTTTTGTATTGTTCAAGTAGTAGTATAGCCATATTTCTTACCGCTATAAGTTCATCAGCAACAAAAATTAAAATAATTCAAATTACTTTTTCTGGAAAATTAGGTGAAGTGAATCTCATTGAATTGATTACTTTATTAGTTCCAATATAACACTTAAACCAAAGATTTCTCTATATTATGAATATTCTGATGTGAGCAAATTGAAAAATTGAGCAGTATCTGAAAATCAAAGAATCTCTAAGATTTGTTTACCCAAACCTCTAAGAATTATACTTTTTTCTTCTAGTTGTATTCCTTTTTTCTCTAGCTCAGTACAATAATCGTTAATTAAATCAATTAGAATTTGAAACCTGCAACTAAATTTCGATCTTGTCAGTACCATATGTTTAATAGTACTTAAGTTCAGGTCAACCAATTTCAGTCCTTCATTAGCCCAATCATCAAACAAAATTTCAGAGTACACTAAATACTCTTTTCTCACAGAATCATCAATTTCTTTGCAAATCTCATCAATCTCAAACCCACCTAGAATTGGAGTTGTTATTGCTTGACTTGAAGGAAAAAAAGGTGAAGGTGGATAAATCCCTATTGGAAGAGTAGGCTCCAGAAGCTCTACCGTGCTCGATGCTTCTATCAGTGCCTTCATAGCTACTTTAGACTCTGGCGTGTTGTTGTTATTGTCATATAAACGTTGGTTTGATTTCGGGCGTCTAACAGGTTCCACGGGTTTGGGCTTAGTTTCTTTATTACCATTACCAAATCTATCAGCTCCAATACTTTCTTTTGAAAACATGGTTTTCAAATCGACAGGTTCAAGCAGTGACTTACTGTTGCCTCTTTTTTGAACCCGACAAGGGGTGTCATCAATGAAATCATTGTCAGCTGATTTAAATTCAGGTATGGTTTCATTGATAAAGAATTTACTGAACTTGTTTGTGTTCGCTTGTAATTTCTTGGTACTCGTCTCATTTTTCTTCATAGGAGTTTTGGTAATACTTTGTGGTCTACCGGTATTAGCTGAAATGCTATAGTTATTAACGCTAGCAGATGTATGCGATTTGATAGTAACCGCACCACAAACCTTGGGTTCTTGTTTAACAGCACCGCTATGCTTTTTACCAAGTAACAAAGAAGATGTAGTGCCATGTGATCCTGTTTTTGGATTGAAGGTTGGTTCAATCTTAATAACTGCTTTAGCATTAGCTTTTGTATTTAAGGAATTAATAGCCGCCATAGTCAAAACTTCACAGTTACTGTTTTGGTTATGAACTGAACCCTGTATTAGTCTAAATCATGAACACTTTTAGAATTACTTATCAGTATTGTGTACTTTACCTTCGTCAAGTTTATGTGACTTGTTGATGAAAAAAACTCAAACAATAAATCATAGAGAACAGAAAACATTAGGGTTGGTGAAGTAAGATCTGTATATCTGACATTATTAAATGTGCCAATATTCTTACCCAAAACGACAACGACAGAACAGAGAAGTCCATAAAGTAATTAAGAGATGAAGCTAATGAAGTTTACACTTGTAAGTCAGTCACACATAAAAGTACTAGGTACAGGAAAGGATTTCTATATAAAAGGCCAAAATAAATTTGATCTATGATTTCTCCTCCTCTTGGATGGACTGTTTCGAACTGAGAGGATCCCATCCTTTCATAGAAGCTGTGACTTAGTTCTACAAGATGCAATTTCGCTGTGCCAAGTACTCTACTCTAAATATTCTGTAGATTTCGGGCGTAGTATACATGACACGTTAGCTATATATTAAATGGAAATTCTTCAATGAAAACATCTTTTTGATTTTGAAACTAACCATTTTTAGGTTTAAATGATACTTTATTCTTTGAAATCTTGTACAATTTCGTTGTATACTGCTAACATTTCTTCAAATTCGTAACAAGGGAATGACGCCTGCAATATCAATTCCAGTGTTTGTATGTAATGCTTCAGTAGAATCTCATTGTAGTGACCGACATCAATACCGTTCCACCATGCGCTTGACAGAGGATAAAAAAACGTTTTTGCAATTTTTGAAAATTTATTCGGCTTAGAAACACTTTGCGGTTTAGTCAGTTTCGTTGACATTCTGATTGTTTTGCCTTCATTTATATGCTCATCATTTTCTGGGCTGGAGACATTATTTAATTCTTTGATAATTGGTCTGTCAGGTAGCTGTTTGGTGGGGAAATCAAACTCAGGCTTTTCGACAAAGTCATCATCTAAACCTCTTAGTTCTCTTGCAGATAACGAAATCGAACTCAATAATAATATGCGTTGCTGTAACGAATAATCTCCAGTGAAAAATAATTTGATAACGAATGATATGATTTTCGGATACACATATATTATGCTGATTATCGAATTGATTTTCAATTCCTCAAACTTTGGTTCCTCAAAATTGTTGGAAATCGACATGATAGTTGAGATCAAAGGTTCACTATAATATTCAATTTCCATCGTGAACGATTGTTTTTGTCTAACTAATTTTATAACTTGTGAAAATAGTTTAGTGTAACATTTACATTCGGGCGAAGTTAGTTTTGCCAACAGGTCTTTTAAAAAAACAGAGTCTTCTTCATCATTATTTTCCATATCGCTCTCGTCATCACTATCTACCGCTTCGATATCCTTGATATCAGTATTTTTAATATTAGTGTCTGTCAAAGTAAGACTATCTAAGGATGGTTCGATAAATAGATCACTGAAATCAATATCACCTTGATCGGGAATCTTAAAATATGGAGCCTCTAAGTTATCACTAGTTTCAAATTTGATTTCCCCGTCGGTAAGTCTCTTCGCTATTATCATCCCAAATTCTCTAATCTTTAAATCGTTGCTATCCAAGCGATTTGTGATTGCATTCAAAAATACAGACTCTTTTGAAAGTCGCGTGTAATTAGGAATGTAGTTAATTAAAATCAAAAGCTCCAATGTCTGTGATTTTTGCAATAAAAGAGATGTATTTTTGATCACTTGTGCATTGCCCCACTGAACTAACAATTGCATAAATAACTTTTCAAACTCTACAAAGTTTAAAGAAACAGACAGCTGTAAGTAGTAATTGTCCATTTCACACACATGTTTACATACCTGATCTTCGAATTCTTGAAAATCGAAACCACGAATAATTTTCGAAATAACAGCTATATTATTTGAGTTAGCTTTCGTTGACAGGTACTGAATTAAATTATGGAACATCTTTTTTTGATTAAATACAGAACTTTGATTATATATTTTGGTAATATACTTGTAATGATCACCTGTCAAAAAGTTGTCGAACAGTGAGGCTTTTGAATAGGTTGGGTGTAGTGATAAAAACGACAAAACAAAGTCTTCTATATTCGATTCTTTCTCGTCATGTTCACAAATGTATAGCAAATTTTTGACTAGAAATTTATAATAATCATGTATATCCAATTTCCCTTCAAACTCTGAAAATAGTCTGCTGCCGAAGAATATCGATTTGATTTGGTTTCTCTCAAATTTTGAGGACGTCTCTGATAGAGCTTTATAAATAACATCATCATCTTTCAAAAGATCTTGGATAAATTGGTAGTAAAGATTATCCTTTGTAAGCTTATAGAAATTCAGTAAATTGGAAACGAATATGCATGATTTAAACAGTTCAGTGATTTTTAACTGTATTGAACGATGCAAACTTGGATACACTGGCACAATGTACTTCAAGATTATATTTATGAGTTTTAATTTTTCTTGCAGCTCACTGGGTAAATCAACCTGAAATCTAGTCAGTATTCGATCTATCTCTTTCACGCCGGGTTCATTTTGTAGGATCTCTAAATCCTTTTCCATCTTCGAAATTCACAAGTTATTTGTAGTTTAAAAGCAGATAACTGAAAAGTACTAATCTTTATGAAAAACTACCTGATAGGGTAACAAACAATATATTTGAGTTAAAGACTATGGAAGCGCAAGTCCAAAAGACTCCCATCATACCCTTGAGATTACTGTGAAAGACACTGTGACCTTCACTTCGTTAGCGGGGGAGAACTTGGTTTGCTGATACCACAATAGAGTTAACATCGAAGTTTTATTTGCCGTGAGTATGTGTATTCACTTGTTCTTTTACTTCATTTCTGAATATTTTGTTTTTTTCTCACTAAAAAGGTTTGAAATTGGCAACTGTGAACAACACTAGTCACCCTTTCCAGTCTTTAATCAAATTACAACACGACTTTCATTTAAGTGTCAGACACATCACAACGGCTGAAATGATGGAATGAGATCAAGTCTAATAATTGTTGAAATCTTAGTTTACCAAATATTTAAAATTATTAAAATTCCTCTCGGTAGCCAAGTTGGTCTAAGGCGCAAGACTGTAATGGAAACAAAGTTATCTTGAGATCGGGCGTTCGACTCGCCCCCGGGAGATTTACATTTTTTGTCTCACGAGATTTGAATGAGGTTTATTATTTTCTATATGTAATGAACACAGTAAGTAATCTACAAACTCTATCTGGTTGGTTGATTTGCCCTTTGAAAAATTTCAATATTAGTTATTTCACTGCTGCGTAAGAGCGGTTGAACTTTTAAATCTAAGATTGTGGTTGGGATACTATTTCCAGACTGTTTTCGATACTTTATACTTTCAGCAACTTGTTTAACAATTTCTTTCAGAACAATGGTACACAACCTCAGACTTTCACCTTGACTTATAAAATATTTGAATAATTCTTTGAAGAGATATGCACTGTTTGCATCCGATTTACCAATGATTTCCTTCAAGCTAGAGCTGGATATTTTGAAGCCCTTTGACTTCAAAAATGCTTCTATCTGTAATGCCATCATTCTCATTTGGACTTCTTCTTGAGATAACGGGCTTCGCAACATTACTGATAGCTTAGATTTATAACCAGAATTTACAGAAATTTTTTGATCGAAAAAATCTAAAAATTCTTCCTTAGTTAAAGCTGAAATGATATTAATATCAATGTCATCCTCACCTGACAAATTTTTGAAGTTGTATGATTTGGTGGAAATTTGATCTCTAATCCGTCTATGCTCTTTCATTGAACTTCCAAGACATTCTAAATTTGAACTACCAGCTGTTGCTACAGCATCCATAGTCAAACTTGCTTGTCCGCCATGATTTTCTGATTCTTGACTATAGCTTAGGAAACTTTTCAGAAATGGTTGAATCACTTCTTTTCGAAATTGGCTGTTAGATAATTTGTGTAATTTTTGCTCCCATGATAATAAGTATTCGTCGATCTTTTTATCCAAGAATTTTGGGGTATATGTACCACTCATAATTGTAACATGTAAACCAACGGTTGTTCTCAATAATCTTAAGCCTCCTAAAACTGCATAACCCAGTTGCTTGTTTGTTCTGAGATCGGGAATCAAAGACAACGACATCATGAACGCAAGCAATTTTGTTATAGTCAAAGTGCGAATATCACTTCTTAAACCAGTTTGGATAAAACAGACAAGACCGTTCATAGGATCATTCTGAGCAGCTTCTCTTTCAATGAAATATGATTTACCAGCGCTGATTAGACAAGTGGTTGGTTCAATATATTTATTAACTCCTTCGGCATTTAAATGGCCAGTCAATGAATTGATTATTAAACTATATTCATTGGCGTCCTTAAAGCTACCTTGAACGATTAAGTTCAAATAAGTAGAATTTTTCAGATAATATTTCACAAATTTCGTAAATAAATCTAAATCTATTTCTTCTAATGCGTCAAATCTGTCCTCAACACTCCAAAAATCTTCTTCAAGAACAATAAGGGTACCAATGCTCCCTAGTACTATAACGTTATCTTGCGCAACAGAGTCATATCTGGACCTAACAGCTACCCGTGACTTTCTAAACTTCTCTCTGTTGATATTGAAATTATTTGTCCACTCTAAAAGCTCCCACACAATCATCTGTAGTATTTTCTCAATTCCATCGTTAAAACCACCAATAGTAACTCCAATTCTTGTATCACCTTTTGTAGAAGCCATAAGTTCCCATGAATAACCGACTACTTCTGCCTGATATAGCTTCCTAGAGAGTGATTGTTTTAATAGTTCACAGAGAATTTCTATACACATCGTATTTGTTGGAGAAGGCGGTAAGGAAGTACTGATGAACTCAAATGAAATGATAACGTATGATGAGAATGACAAAGACGACTCTGGTTTAACCCATAGCTCATAAAAGCTTGTCTTTTGCAAAAGTTTTGGAGATGTTACTGTCAGATCATTTTTCACTGTGAATGACAAGGTTGAAGCTGCAGACTGTGTAGATATTTCATCTAAAGCTTTCGCAATAACAGATTGATTCTTCGCAAATTTCGGTAAAAAGCAGTTTTCCTTTGGTATAGAATAATTTTCAGCTGGATTGACATCAATCAATTCTATGTCTATTTCTGATATCTTGTAGACAAAATCAAAAAAATTGTCTACGGATTCTCTGCCTCCAGTTTTTAAAAAAGATAAGCTGTTAATGAGATGTTCATTTCCGAGAAACACGAAGTTGAAATTCTCTTTTTTAATACAAATTTTAAGGAACTCTTGGAATTCGTTAGCTTTCGAAATCCACCATCTTTTCCCTTTCGCATTCCCATAGAAACTTTCTCCTGAAAAAGTTGAGTCCTCAGCACCCCAATTTGGAGTCCCTTTCAATATACAGTCTGTTCCAATACTCTTCAAATTGCTTTGAAGCGCTTTAGAGTAAATAGCACATTCATCCATAGGTGACTTGTAAACGTCCTTGTACAGATAATTCAGCAGATCAATTGAAGACAATTCTGATAAGAATCGAGCCAGATTTACTTCATCACTCAGACATTCGTTCAGAAAATTATTGAATATGATGTTCACAATTTCCAGTATATTGCCAGCCCCAGTGTTGGTCAATTTCAATTCTAAAGTCAAGGCGTCATCACCTTGTCCTAATCGAAGTGAGAAAGCATATAGGTCCGTGATATAACCTTTTGTTTTTAAAAGATCACATAATGATCCTTCACTCTCATCACCCAATATGTTAGCCCAAGCTGTGCTAAACAGCAACAGGTCTTTTGTGTTAGATAATGCGTTAAAACATATTGGGAATAAAAGTCTTATAATTGGGTTATTTGATGAATAAATTAGAGTACAGTTATGTCTTTCTGTGTTAGTAAATAAGGAGGATTTATATCTCCAGTTTTCTG
Organism: Wickerhamomyces kurtzmanii; assembly: GCA_030572875.1. Classification (NCBI taxonomy): domain Eukaryota; kingdom Fungi; phylum Ascomycota; class Saccharomycetes; order Phaffomycetales; family Wickerhamomycetaceae; genus Wickerhamomyces; species Wickerhamomyces kurtzmanii. The sequence goes on along the minus strand of JAJMCJ010000004.1, from coordinate 71,737 downwards.
CTAAGATTGAGAATTCACTCAGCTTTGATTTCAAAATTTGAGGATCTTTGTCAATTGCATTTGTAATCTTAGTTGGTATTCTCATTTTTGAAAAGCTTTTGGCTAAACTTATTGAGTTTCTTATATCACTGAAATTTAAAATTGCCAACTTCTGCAATATGTTTAAAGATTGAGGACCTCTTAAAACCAATGTCATCTTTTCAGCAACATAGTTTAGCTGATGATATCTGATTAAACATTCTCTGATATTAAGTTTTTTAGCCCTTGGAACTTCACTCAAACTAAACATGTTTCCTGTAGAGAACCTATGGAACGGGTGATTGACGCTTGCTAAAAGTCTGATACCATGATATATGAGTCTTGAAGAATTGTTTTTATTTGCCATATGCTCATTATCAACAGCGTAAATTTCTTTTTCAGACAGCTTTTCATTGAATGATGGATTTTTGAATGAATCAGCAAATATCTTTAAAATGTGATTGAAAACAGGTTCATCGATTTTCGAGTCAATATCTTCTATTGTAGAATTGGATGGGATTTCAAAATAAAAGCTCGTTTGTTCACCTGTTGTGTGTGCGTTATTCCTTCCTCCAGTCTTGGTAAGAATATTGTGAAATGTACCTGGATTTGGGAAACTCTTTGAACCCAACAGTAACATATGCTCACACAAATGGGCTAACCCTAATATATTATCAGGATCATTAAAAGCGCCACTTGCTACTGTAATAGCAGCAGAAGCTAGATTCTCTGTTGGATCCGATATGAGCAAAGTCAACAGGCCATTTGGCAGCTGAATTATTTTATGACCTCTACAGGAAATACTTAGTGGAACAAGGATCTGATCATCAAAATTATTCACAGTAAGCATTGCTGTAGTGTACAACATCAGCTTCAAGTGGAAACAAAGAGAAAATCTCAACTTATATAAGGAGTCTGTCTCTGAATTGTGTATCAAAATGTATCAAAATGTGTCAGAACAATATTGATAAAATTACCTCTTTGGGACAAACAATTGCGTTAATGAGGTCTGTTTTTACCCCACGGTTAAAAACCAGAAACGGAGATAGGAAAAGTTAATGTTTGCACTGAATTATGGCATAGTTATCAGTGTTATAATATTATTGAAAGTGGAAATACCCTTTAGTATCTATCAGCTCTTAGATAACGGGTAAATAAATGTTTTGTTTCGCTATTGATAATAAAAGTCATTCGTTGTAAACTCCGCTCAAGGAGCTCTTGTGACGTCGTGCAAATCTGCGTGCACCGGTGCAAAGCCTTTACTACAGCAGCAGCCTAGAAACTGGTAACCAGACATGAAGATCCTTGAGTTCGCTCAACTGACCATAGAGTGAAAAAAATTGGTTCCTGTTACTTATCTACTCCGGTACCGACTTCAGTTTCACGATGCTACGTACACTACCGTTTACTACTAAAAATCCTAATCTACTCATGCCTGAATCGCGGCCAGAGAGAAAAGAAACTATAAATATTGATGAATTAGATGTTTTGAGGTATTCGTGAGTCCCCAAGGGAGTGCCTCCGACAAAAGTTTACGGGTCAATTAGTTAGATTGAAAAATGAAACCAAGCCACCTAAGTTTGCCGAGTTCGCTGAGAATCTCACCCTAAACTGAATTCTGACTAGATTAAGCTTCAGTCTGGAGCTATTGCGGTTGATGATCCTTGAGCACAAACGCCGACAAATTCCTAAACGGGTTCTTCAGGAACTATGATGGACGGTAAAATCATACCAACAACCTGAGGTGTAGCATATACAGGATTACGTGTGGGAATCTAGTGGCTTTATTTCCTTCTTAGCCTCATTCACCTTTGAAGTTTGTTCTAAATATAATAGTCCAGAACTGGTCCATTATATATATATTTATATTTATATACACATGTTTACATCTATGAAAAATATAATAAAGGGAAATGCGCATGGTATGTACCTCAAAATGTGCGTAATGAAAAACCCAAAGTAAAGTCTAGAACCCGGTTTCAGCAATCTGGTTCGATTTACACTATCGTCATCAACTCTGTGCGAACGTGATCGTAGCATTCAGATATAGAGCTCTTTTCACCAAGTCCAGATCATTGATATATCAGCTGTCCTTACAGTTCTCAAAACTAACGCAGTTGGTGGCGTGCGTAACCCAGAATCTTTTAAGATTCTAATTAGGTAAGTGTGCATGAATAGTGTGCCTGGTGAGACTACCTCTGTTGTTTAACTCTCTTTTTCAGTGTTTTAATCGCAGTGTATTTGTGTTCTTAACAGATCGAGCAACTGTTTATACGTGTCACCAGTTCAATACTTCCCCAATCACACGTTAGAGTGAATGTAGCGTAGTGGCATATGTTTATATACAAACGTATGCTGTGAATATATTTATAAACGTTTGTATTGTTCAGTACATAGGCGCACTACGTCATTTAGCTGCACTGTTCACGGTTATAACGATCTAGATCGCTTTGAACAATCATTATACCGTCTGCGACATTGAGATTACATCGTCACGCATATAGAATTGAGAAAGGCTGTCGAGTAATCATGGCGGATCTTCTAGGATTTTAATTTATTTCTTCTTGACTACCCATATACACCATATCCAACTCAATACATTCAAACATTTTCAAGAACGAAAATCTCCACGTACACTGGGGAAAGAATTTGTTTTGCTTTCAAGATATTTCATGGTTAATTTTTTTTTAAACTGAATCAGTCATTTAAATAACCGCTTTAAGTTTAAACGAGGTGTTTCAGCACAACAGAGCGTTTAATCATCATAGAGATATTCTCATATAGATAACCAGTAGTCTTAGGGAAAGGATCACGGAAGATGTCGTCGTTGTTATCCACAACATCACCACATTTTACGTTTCCTTCCACCGATTCTTCATCGCCATCTTCATTCAAAGACTTGGACTATTTTGATATAAAGGACAACGAGCTAAATAAAATTAAAACATTGAGATCATCAGCTAACAATTTTAACTTCAACAATAAACAGTGCAATATCCTAACGTCACATCTGCCTTCAGAGTCAACATGCTCTCTGAGCTCAGACTCAACAGTTATAGAAGATGTGACCAAAACAAAGTTTAGTGACATCCACCAATCAAAGAGATCAAGCTCTATTGCCTCAACAGAAACTCTTGTCAACCAAAGCTCAAATCTGAATTTGAGCAATCCTTTCGATCTATATTTACCCCCAAAACTAAACAGGGCGAATTCTTCCAATTCTGCCCCATCCCCAATTACCACATCTTTCAATCAAAACTCCAACAGTTCTTCTCCAGTATGCCGTACGCCAACTTCGGCAGTTGAGAGTTCTTTTGGCCTGAATGTCAGATCTATGTCTTCAATAGCCTCAATAAAACAGAAAAAAGACTTAAAATACGCTTTGCCTGAGAATATTAAATTCATAACAAATGAAGAACTAATTGTCAAAATAAATGATAGCGAATCTGTTGACAATTTGCTGATCATTGATGTTCGTCCCTTCATTGACTTTTGTGATGCAAGAATTGCAAACTCTATAAATATTTGTTTGCCGTCAACTTTGTTAAGAAGATCTAATTTTACCTTTAAGAGAACCATAAATAATTTATCAATATTTGAGAAACTTATTTTTAACAACGCATTCGAGAGAAAAAACAATGGTGAGAAGTTACCATTCGTTGTTATATATGACCAACATAATACAGTTGACGAAAATTCATTATCTTTGTCATTATTTGGTCTTGGTTCAAAGTTCAATAATGAAACTGAATGGGATGGTGAAGTATCTATATTAAAATCTGGATTCGTTGAATTTTCGAATCAGAATCCTTTACACATTGAAACTTCTAAAGATATTAAATCACTGGTGGATTCTACTACTGAGGATCAAATGCCAACAGCATTATTATCCTCAAACCCCAATTTTGCTTTGAAACAGCACAACAGATCAACATCGTTACAGAATTCAAGTCCAACATTATCAAAATTCCAGTTACCAAAACAGCCGCCAACTCCAATTTTCAAGTTTAGGCATAACGAGCAGTTTTTTGATAATTACCAGTCTGACAAAAACCGAGATATCACTGACTTGGATGAATCGAAAATATTACGAAATGAATTCAAGTTGTTGAGCAAAGTTGAATTACAAAAACTTCCCCCTTGGTTATCTAGGTTATCCGACAATAATTACTATTCAGTTTGTGAAAGTTTTAGGAAATTAGAACTGTTGGAAAAGAAAAGACTGAACAATTGTTTATTCAAAGATAAAGTCACTAGAGGTCTAGCTTCAGAAGATTCAAATGTTAATCAAGACGACGATGAGTTCAAGATCCAAATTTCGTCTGGTGTTGAGCTAGGTTTGAAAAATAGATATAAAGATATCTTTCCATACGAACACTCCAGAGTTATATTACAAAATTCAAAAAGCGGGTCCGATTATATAAATGCAAATTATTTAAATTGTTCTGGTTCAAAGAAACCAGTTAGCAATCTAAAGTATATTGCTACGCAGGGACCATTATATAATACCGTTTCTGATTTCTATAAGTGTGTGGTGAATCACGGTACACCATTGATCATATCTTTAACTGATGAATTTGAAAATGGTCTAGAAAAATGTTCACCTTTTTGGTTGAATAATGAATACCATGACAACGGATATTTGAAAATCGAGAGTTTAGAGATAGTAAAGAATTTGAATCTGTGCAATGAAGATTCTAAACAATTTGGAGTGAATATAAGAAGAATAAAAATCAACTTTGACAATGAAATATATCGTGAAGTTCTGCAAATTCAAGTCATTTCGTGGCCTGATTATGGTGTTTTAAATCCAAATTATATTTTGAAAATAATTGAGCTAAAGAATTACATTATTGACAATATTGAAACCCCTGGCCCAATTATAGTTCATTGTTCGGCAGGATGTGGTCGTACCGGTACTTTTTGTGCTATTGATTCCATTTTAAATAATATTTCATCGAATATTGAACTGAGAGATGATAACATTGATCCTGTTTTAAACACGGTTGATAGTTTGAGAAAACAGAGGGTTTCGATGGTCCAAACTTTGAGACAATATTTTTGTATTTACGATGTGATTTTAGTGTACTATATAAACAAAATCAAAGGTAACTTTTCAGACGTTAATATTATATTGACGTCAAATAATCCATTTTTCAATAACCAAGACCTCTCCAATCCATTTTTGAAAAATGAACTGAAACCTTTAATACCATCAGATAAAATGGATACTTTCAAAAGTTTGAATATTTTATCTAATTTTGTTGAGAATTTCAATAAAAACGCAAATGCGTAATTTTCAGGTCATATTGAAAGTAATATTTCAAGAATCGGCTCCACTAGTTCTTAAAACGGTGATGTCAATTGATGTTTTATTATGTATGTTGTCAGTCTCTCTGAAGCAAATTATATTACTTTCAAAAATTTTGTTTGTGTTCTTCAAATGAAAAAATGTTTGTTTTTTGAACTCGTTGTGAAAAGAGATGTATATGGATATGAGAGAAAAAAGACCTGAGGGAAATTTAGTCTTAAAATGCCTTAAAAGCTAATGAAATTCTTTTTATGTATGCTTCATCTAAAAGTGTTATTTTTTGTTTTGTTTTGTTTTGTTTTGTTTACTCGATGGGTGCATTTTTGTTAACACTTATGTATCCTGTAGAATGGGCATAGGTTTTAATGTTTTGGTTTGGGGATTTTTTCAAATTTGTTTAGTTAAATTAGTTAGTTCGACAATCTATCATCTTTAATAGGCATTTGTAGGTGTGAATATCAATCGTTGAACAGCTAGGGATAGTAACTCAGAATTACAGGATGTACGTGTATTCACAATGAATAATGCGTTGTAAATGCATTAAGATTATTTTTTTATATATAAATACAAAAAAGACTTTACCTAATTTACAAAAGTTAATCATAAAAGACACAGATGTACTCATTCAACAATAGTATCCTTTATTATAACAATTTTCACCGAAAAAATCTAAAATACAATAACCACCAATCTCCACAACTTCAATCCTTTCTTTCAGAAAAAAAAAACTAGCCTAAAAGCAATTCATATATGATAACTAATGTATTGAGACCGATTAAAGGAACTAAATGTCAGTAAATCGAGAAAAAGACGAATTAAACGTTGTGGTTGCATGAGGTATCAAAAGCATTTCTAAATAATACATATATAAGCAAACATCGATCAATAACTTACTTCTTAAAAGGGTTTGAACCGCACTTATCAAATTTATCACTCTTGATTTTGTTGAAGCTTCACTAGTTTGCCCGAATGCCTGTTGTTGAGTGTCTTGACCTAACCCGACTTTTTCGTGTTAGTAAGCCTTCACTTTTCGGTTAAAAATGTAATATATAGCCATGTCTGACATCGTGTTCGTGTGCAAAATATTACATTTTTAGAAAACCATTTATAGTAGAATACAAACTTCTTTTCAAAAATCGATCCTCACTCAAAACTGCTACGGAATTAATCAAAAGGAGCATTGCTTCATGTTGTTAGTTATAAGTGAAAAGCTTATAAAAAGCAAGCTCGTATAAATCTTCTTACTGTAGAATAATCTTCCAAGGCCAAACATTTTGGATGGTATTTACTGATAATGAGTTGATAGTTAAGATCGTGTCTTTATTTCTGTGGTATGGTGGAATAATCTAACAATCAGAGTTACATAACCATTCAAGTCACCTGACTCAGACTCGGAAATAACAAACTGAAATAACTACTAATTCATAGATCAGTCATAAGAGCAACGGCTACTATAATGAAGTTTTAGTTGAATAAATTGGTTCCTTCCACTCTATTCGAACTTTCTTTTAAACTCGAAAATAAATATCATTAGATTAATAGGCAAAATTACATACAAACACATATTACAAATGTTAAATTCAATATCTAATACAATACAGTATGATCTTAAATTAAATTAAATATTTATTTTTTTGAATTTTCTAATAAGATTCTCCCCAAATATTAAACCTAATCAGCGTTACGACGTTCGGTACGTTTGGTTAAACGTTTACCAGTACCGAAAATTTTGAGACCACGGTTTTTACGTTGTTTACGTTGTTGTCTTGATGGTTTTTCAACTTTGTCAGCTAAACCGTATCTAACTAAACGGTAAGCTGGTTCAAATTTTTTAGCATCAGCAACTGAGTTGTAAACTAAACCAAAACCGGTTGATTTACCACCACCATATTGAGTACGGAAACCAAAGACTGAGACAGCATCTTTTTCAGTTTTGTAAACTGAAGCTAATTTTTCACGTAATTCATCTTTTGAAACATTAGCTTTGTTTGGGTGTAAAACATCAATGACAAATTGACGTCTGGCTAATAAAGGATTTGAAATAACTTTTCTAGTTCTGATTGTAACGGCGTCACTCTAAATATAGTTAGTAATCTGTCGATAAACATTTCAAAAGCTGTTATGACAATCAACAAAAGAAAAAGAATGAGAATTAGAACATAAAAGTAGAGCTTGCCTCTTTTAATTTGTTCTTTACTAAATTAAATGATGAATCACTTGAACTCAAAATAATTTGATCCTTATCCATTCGTTATGTTAAACTTTATCGGCTTGTGACAATTTGAATAATTACATAAAGCATCCGAGTCTATAGAATTTTCAGTACATAACAGTTCGATATGCTTCAAGGTTTCTTGAGTTTTTTAAAGGACATTTCTCATGATTGAATCTTGATTTGCTTAAAATTATTGTCACGAATTAGTTGATCAATGGGAGCAATAGCTCTCTTTTCTTTCTATTCTCAATCTTTGGTTCTGATGATACTCATAACTCTTCCATTCAAATAAAACGTACCATTTTTGATATATTATATTAGTTTCTATGAATTAAAACAAAAATTTTATAAAACTTCAAAATTCAGAAAATTCTAATAAAGCTCACAATTGTAACGCAGCCTCTGCACTCTAACCAAAAATTTTATGAAAATTATTTGTTTGGCTTTTTTTGCGGATGATTATATAATAATCCAAATTTGGGTTAAGTTCTCTTTTCGGAAATTAACAGTCACTACATTATCAAGTGTATATTTAATAATGTGTATATATTATACCGATTAGATAAGTATGTGTACTTATCAATAATATGATACGGCCACATTCTGCTTTACGAACAGCTCAACAGATATTATTTGGTAATGTAGATCGACATATATTTCAGTTGCAAGTTAATGGTTGATAGGGGTAGGCGAAAAATATCCGGGGTGTTCTTCAACTTTCACTAACTGCTATCATCTAGCACAGAATCAGGAACCAGGATGCAATACGTAACATGAAGAGTAGTTACAATTCATCTACGGCTGAAAATTGATCATTTAACATGTGCATGAATATATAAAAAGTCATCTCTAATATACATAACTAACCATAACATACTATCCATAAATCTTTGGAAGAATACTCACTCGCTTTAATATTTCTTTTTTTCAATGGCGATACGAACGGCTTTTGTTTGTGTATAACTTTGCAATGCTTCGCTACCCATTTCTCTACCAATACCAGATTGACCAAAACCACCGAATGGAACATTTTGATGGAAATCATTATAAGTGTTAACCCAGACAGATCCTGCTTTTAATCTGTTTGCGACATCAATGGCCTTGTTGACATCTTCAGTATGAATACCTGCGGCTAAGCCGTATTCGGAATCATTAGCTTTGAAGACAACCTCATCGACAGTTGAAAACTTTGAAACGGTAACAACAGGACCAAAGATTTCTTCTTTGACAATTCTCATATCTTCTTTGACGTCAGCGAAAATGGTTGGTTTAACAAAGTAACCTTTTTCAGGCAATCTTTGACCCCCAGTGATTAATGTTGCACCTTCTTCTTCCCCAATTTTAACATATGATAAGATTTTATCAAGTTGCATTTGGGATGTTTGAGCACCTTGGAAAATGCCTTCTTCAAATGGATCACCAACTTTTAATCCTTCAGCATGAGCTTTGAATTCGGCAATAACTTCATCATAGACAGTATCTTGAACATAAACTCTTGAACCTGCACAGCAGACTTCACCAGAGTTATAGAAAATACCTAGAGCAATACTTTTGACAGCTTTCTTAATATTTGCATCAGCAAAAACGATATTTGGAGATTTACCACCCAATTCTAATGTAATTTTTTTAACTGTATCAGCAGCACCTTTCATAATAATAGTACCAGTAGCAGTTGAACCAGTAAAAGCAACTTTTTTGATCTTCTGATGGTGAACAATAGCATTACCAACAATCTTACCAAAACCTGGAACAATGTTGATAACACCGGCTGGGATACCAGCTTCTTGAACAAGTTTCGAAACATATAAAGCGGACAATGGAGTTGATTCAGCTGGTTTTAAAACAACAGTGTTACCAGTGGCTAATGCAGGACCAATTTTCCATGACCACATTAATAGTGGAAAATTCCATGGAATGATTTGACCACAAACACCTAATGGTTCTCTTCTTGTATAGGTAAAATGGGTGTCACCAGTTTCAACAACTCTACCATCGATTTTGTCAGCCCATCCAGCACATGATCTAATGTATTTAGCAACCAAACCGACATCACCTCTTGAACACAATAACGATTTACCGTTATCTAAGGATTCTATACCGGCCAAGATCTCAGCATGTTCGTCAATTAAGTCAGCAAGTTTTAGCAATGCTCTTGTTCTAACTTCAGGATCACCTGTAGACCAACTTGAGTCAAACGCCTTCTGAGCTGCTTCAACAGCAATATCAACGTCATCTTCTCTAGCTTCGTAAACATGGGTGATCTCTTCTTCAGTAGAAGGGTTTATCACTTCAAAAGTTTTGTGTTGTCTTGAAGCAACAAATTCACCATTAATAAACAGACCTGTTGGTTGATCGTAGGTCAAACCATTTGGTAAGGTAATTGGAATGGAAAGAGGTAATTGAGAGTAAAATCTCAATGATAACCTGGAAACGTTGTTAAGTGTAGATCTTATAGTACTTGTTCTGAGCATTTTGAATCTTTAAATTTTTTCAGTTATTGGGCTTTTCGTTGAAGATAAAGGGGCGACGACGAATTAATTTATACTAGTTTGCGAATATCTCATAGTGGGGCATTCGAATTAATAATGTTGACTAGAAGTTTGCGGGGATCCCTAAGACTTATGAATAAAGGGTAAGTCAGCTAGTCGATTAAAAGGTTCAAAGGAAACAAAAAAAAGACAAGTGAAAAGGCTAAAAAAAAAAAAATACGTAACACAATCATGAGAAGTTGATTGATACTACTTATCAATGATTTAACACAATACTAACCTCTGTAACGTTGTTAAGATGGCATAGCTTATTATAAATTTGATAGATATATGCATAGTTATGCCGTAGGTGAAGAGGGGATTAATCTGCCAATTTACAACTGGTGAAGTCCATATACTCATAACCGTTCTCAGAAAAGTGGGGCAGAACCTTTATATGATTATCCCGACTGTGAATGTGAGTATTATACCAGGTTAAATTGAAGAAATCGTTATAAAATTGCTATAATATACACTAAGATAAGTTTTCAGTTTTAACTGAAGAATCGGAGTTTCGTCATATCAAACACGTAATTCGATGACTGCTTTGAAATACTCGGATTCCTTAAAGATTGCAACATGATTACTCCGAGATCGAAGTAACTAGCCTGAAACCCAAAATCCGGACATTCAATGATACCTCCTCTTCTATCGATCCACTAATTCCGATTCGTTATAGTATCTTCGCTTAATAGCCCTGTATTTCTTCAGAAAAATCAACGCTTCTATCTCTACATGTCTCGTTAGTGGAAATTGCTACCAAAGTATATACGACTGGATTTAAACTTGCCCTTGTATACATATTCACCTTTCAAAACAGCCTCTTTTATTTCTCTTGAGTCGTTCAAATGTGATTGCTTTGTAAATGCACTGTGCAACTTTTTCTTATATATCTTGTAATCTGATCTAATGTGGTTTTCAGTTAGCTAAAAATAATATACGGACAACCTGGAATACCAACTGCAACGTACGGATAATCCTTGCCTATGTACAGCAGTTTCTTGTATAACTGTCGAACTTCAGGATTCATTTCGTTGATGTTGTTGTTGCTGTTGTTCGTTGGATGGATCCTCAGAGCTATAATTTTTCAATCTTTCGTCCCGTAATTGGGAAGCGCCACATTGTGATAACCACTGCACATCTTCGGTATTTTATATTGTGAATATCGAGAGCAGGTTCAGGGATCGATCTGTTTCTCTGATTCACCAAAATTATTTTCTCTGGTTCAAACTTACTCGCAGGAATGATGTGCAATCTTGTCAAGTGATGGTAAAACAACAAGAATTTGCAAACTTTATACTAAATAATTACGAATATATCTACTTCTGTTGAAAAGTATTTGAGGTTTATTCATACTAGGTCAAACCGCAAAAACCTAATGTAGTTCAGTAATATTTGCAGTCAACAAGGATAACGGATTGGTTTAGAATTATAGTTCAAATATATGTATAAATATTCTTTTTTTATACGGCATATACTCTCGTCTGAAAAAAGAGCATATAGAGATGAGTTTTTTGTAAGAGTTTAACTCTAATAGTCTGGTGCAATTTGCTGAATCCTTCTTCAGTATAAACAGTTATGTAAGAATAAAAGTATATAAAAATAAAACGAAAATTTTAAATAATTTACTCTTTAGTATCCATTGTATATAAAATACGCATTTGTTCATTATATTTTATATCAAAGATAAACCTTGGAGCTCACTTTGAATTTGGCAACAATATTTACATCTCTGATGCAGTAGACCGTATTTGGACCTTTCTATTTCAAGTACGAAGATATATTGAAAACAAAGAAACCCAATGAAATGACGTTATAAAGTAACTAGGCAAATAGACTTATAGTACTTTCGCATCCGGTAAATCATAATGAAATTGCATACATGCAAAATTTATTGCGTTTATAGGCTATGTAAAAGTATACATTATCGGGAAGATTTATAAACTGTCCTTTTTTTGCTTTTAACTTTTGTTTCTGTCAATTTATTCAAATGATAAGCGTTATATTTTTGTGCAGTTTGTAACAAAATTATATTCAATATGCATACCAGGTTTTCGAGTGAATTACTCTAGTGGTGTTCAAATATTGGGAAAAACATGCAAATTTCCAGAATATTTCAAGTCCAGATATGTAATACAGAATACGAATATCATAACACCTTCAGTTGATATGAAAAAACACGTCAAAATCAAAGATAAATAGGGCAGTCTTAAAAAAAAAAAAAAAAAGTTAAATCTTCACCAACAAATATATTCCGTGCGAATAGAAACGTTATGTTAGAACCAGCAGCAGTTTTAAACCTATCTCATGCCCTAATTCTCAAGATGAAATTGACAACAACAGCAATTAATAAAAAGAAGCACAGCATTGTTGGACCAAATCTATCATCATATGGACCACTGCCTCTTTTTCTAATAGCTGCTGCCCTCCAGTGATATGTAACCAAAGCGTAAACCATAGTTGTCATTGCAACAAACGTAAATAACCCAGCTGAAATTCTACCAATTCTATCACCAAAATTCAACAATCCCACACCTAGACCACCCAATACAACAGTAAAGTTCAACCATGATAAAAAGGTTCTCTCGTTAGCAAAAAAGACTTTTGGCTCAACTCGGGTTGGTAATGCTATTCTTTTGCCTATATAGAAATATTAGATCTTCTGATAACAAGATACAAACACGGCCTCAAGAAACTTACCTGGAGCAGCTTGCAATAAAGGAGCAGATGACATTAAGTATAATGTGCTTTTATAATGCTCTAATAAATGAGTTTGGGTTCAATATGAAATTGCTTCAAGTACAAAATTGTACTACACATTATGTTTTGGCTGTTTTTTTTAATGTTGTAACATTTGATTTTACACGTGGGACTAGCTCCCAAACCAGCTTTTACATAAAATACATTTGACTTCCGTTTTTGGAAGTCTATTAATTGGCACTTGCTTTATTGGCAGACTCTCTATAATCGCGATAGTAATAGTACCAGAAGGTAGTGTGAGTGAGTGAGTGAGTGATACTTGACACAGAATACACTAACAAAATGTCTGAACCAGTTCTGAGCAGCAAAAACAATGAGAATGATAGTTCTGTAAGTTTAATTATTGCCCAGACTTAGAAATAACTAACATCTTGGATACAGCCAATTGAATATGAAAGACTCAACAAAATAATAACACAAACAATTGATGATACTATTATATCAATAGATCAGAACAGTGAAATAATAAAACAGATTTTAAAAAAGCTATCTGTGGCTTCATCCATCCATAAATACGTTGTGAATCTGACTTCTTTAAAAGCAAATGATGAATCGAATACTTCAATGTATATTAAAAATTCAGTAGGAACCTTATGGGATGAGGCGAATGATAATTTTTACAATTTCAAGGTTGAGAATGGAGAGTACGTTTATTTGCTTACAGTCTGTTGGATTCGCCAATAGATAATTGCTTAGAATTATATTTGAGAGAAAAAAGAGTACATAATAAATTCCCAATACTTCTGGAGTCCATGCTCATTTCTTTTTATTCGTAGTTAGTCTAAATCTTGACATAAATGATGGGACTAAAGTCGCTGAATTTTCTTTCACAAATTCGTTTCTTATAATCAGTCCTCGATTGAACAAGTCAGAATAGTTTTTGTTATCAATATCTTTACGACACTTCAAAATACCACCTAAAAATTCAATAGGTAGGTCATTAAAGTTTTCGAATGATCTTACCCAGACATTCAAAATCTCTTCGTTTGATTCAACTGTTGCTAAATCCATAAAATATTCGATGATCTTGAATTTTTCTTCAATTATTACACCATCATCGATAAAATTGATGAACAACTTGTAGAAAATCTCAAAATCTCTTTTAACAGAACTTAAAAACTTATTATTATTATTTTTGAAAGAGTGCTGAAAATTAAGTGCATTCAAATATCTTATTATAACTTCTTCTATTATCTCTTCAATAATTATTTCAAAAAGATATAGATTCATTAAATTCTTCAAGTCTCCAATATATTCATAAAGTGTATCGGAAATCTGCTGTGAGAAATTCCCAGTGTACCAATTCTTACTGAAGACTGAATTGAACGGTGATTTCAAATCATCAAAAATAATAACTATCAGTGCATCAACGCATTGTTTTGCAATATTTGCAAATCCGTCAACAACTATTTCCAATGACTCTTGAATTGCATTCGCATATTTCTTAGAAACCATTCCGGAATATTTATTCGAAATAGCTTCAGTATAATCTGCACCTCTCATTTGGTCATTAGAGAGTGCAATTAAATATTCAATCAACCCTCCAGGAACATCTTCTTTTTTAGAGCCATCATCTATATTGGATATCAATAATCTTTGAACCTCTTCTTTAATTAGCTTTGACCAGTTTTGTTGTCGAGTCAGAAGCAGTTTACCAAAGTTATCAATAACTCCGGCCAAAATTTTTCCTTGTCCAGATCCAGCTGCAACATCTGATTGTTGTGTAAACATTTGGAAAACAATTCGTGTACCTTCTAAAGCCAATAAGTTTTCAGAATCGCTATCAGGTGCAGTGGCCCTTAATTTGAATATGTCATGCTCAGTTTTTTCTAGTGTCTTCATCCATTCAGTCATTTTTTGAACAATTAAATTTAGATAATCTTGTAGTAAGATCTCCTTATCCTTTTCGCCAATGATCGATTTGATATCTGATTTTGGCATCTCAAACTCCGTTTTCATTATCGTCTGAAAATTTTTATCAAACTCTAAAATATCCAGTATTATTAATGTCTCTGGTTCTGAATTAATGAGCTCTAAAATCAGTTTGTTCAACTCATTGTAATATGAAATGTAAATTTTCTGAAAAATATTCCACCTGTTTGGACATAATTCAACAAACTGGGTTTTAGCTACCGATAAATCGGTAAAAACCCAATCCAAATTATTCAAAACACTAAACTTGTCATCTTTAAAACTATCACGACAGTTTTGAAAGGTTTCAACAATTGATTTTTCAATTTTCTGAAAGAAAAAATTTCTATAATTTCTTGGTCTTATTCTGTTTTGAATAGTGCCATCCAGTATATGTTTGGCTAACGTAGATTTTACTTTTGACTCATTTTCTTTTATGTTTAGAATATTCAAAATTGACTGAATTTTCAGATCTTCCTTCTCTTCAAAATCAATAATCTTACATACTCTCACAACCAGGCTAAAATTTCCTTCTTTAACACTTTCAATTAAGCCCGACGAAATGCTTTCTATTAAAAAATCAAACTTTTCAATAATTTCATAAATCCTGTCAACTATCTTTTTGACAATTGCTTTTGAATCATCTGTGGAAACATCTGACAATTCGATAATTTTCTCCTGAAAATCTCTTGCTTTATTTAAAAAGTAATGGGTTTTAAGTAAATTTGGAATTTCGCTATCAATATCTGCATTTTTGTAATCATCCTGTACCAGTAAACTTTCAATATTGTCTAAAGACTCGTTGAAATGTAATATGTTATTATAAACTTCAAAAGTTTGGTCGAAGATTTGGTGAATCTTAGACACTTTGTTTATTAACTCATATCTCTCTATTGATGAATTATTCTCATCTGCCAGCTTGTTGATTTTTATAATTTTATCCTTTATACACTTAGCTGAATCTTGCGCTGACTTCAATGAATTTAAACTTTTCATCGACGATTCTAGATGTGTCTGGGTACCGGCCTTCAATTGAATATCAATCGACGTTTTTTCTCTCTGTAATTGAGTTCTCAAATCTGCTATCTTGTCCAAATCATCCTCGTGACGAATTAGTTCTGATATCTTCTGAATCACTGCATCAGTCATGGTCTTTCTCTCAGCGATGTTAAATAAAGTCAATAACACCTGTTGATGATGATGATGTTGTCAATTTGATAAAGGATATGTGGTTTCGAGCGATGGTCGTTATGGAAGTTTATGGTTAGTCCACTTCCTGTTATTAGAATTTACTACGAAGACATCAACAATAACATATAGTTTTTCATAAAGGGTATAATAACATATTAAGTCAATCCATCGGGTGGAGGGGTCCATTTACCACTGGGCCACTTCAGTTCACCAGCTCTTGTGTAGTCACCTTGTTTATTTCTCGAAGAATCACTAGCAGCTTTAGCAACTCTAAAGTAAAGTGAAATATCACCATTCTTATCAGGATTGTATTTGAGTGAGCTCTGCATCAGCTGCTTTAAGTCTTCGTTTTCTTCAAACAGTTTATCAAGTCTAACAAATGTTTTCTTACCAACGTATCTCTCGATATCGTTGATCACCAGTGAGAATCCATCAAGTTTGTCATGTGGTGATGTTAATTGTCCTGCTATAATATCCGAATGAATAGAATTGTAACTGAAGTCACTCCAAAAAATTGTATTCTCTTGAAAAGTTTCATTAAACCGTGGTGGTTTCAGCGATGCTCCAGCCTCGCCTCGCAATAAACTCCTTCTAGTTTCAACTATACTAGCAAAATCCCATTTTGCAATACCTGATAACATCAATCCCAGCAATATGCCTTGAAATAGCATTGCGGAAAATCCTCTAGTTGCTGTTCCTGGAATCAATAGTATTGCCAATATATAATGGTGGATTCTCAAGGACAGTCCAGGTAAACTGGCCAAAACCATGATACCTCCAATAAAACTCAAATACAGCTTTAAATACTTCTGGAATCTACCGCTTTTCCAAAGCTTGTAAGCTTGTATTATGGCACAAGTGATAATGGTTCCTGCAATTGACCCGACCGAAGCCACTGCACCCGGTTGTTCCTTCATATCTTTTATTGTTAACCTGTCAACTGATAATCTGTCGAACGTGATATTGTTCATAATACCGATCCAAAACAAAGGATACCACAAAAAAACTTTTGTGACTGGAGAAGTGGGATTTGAAAATGTTCTTTTGGCAGTACATTTCCATAATGTATATAAGACAAAACACAGAGGTAAAAAACGTTGAAAGCCAATTGAGAAAAGTTGCGCAACACTTTGAGGGTCTTCAGCATTTATAATTATAGGAGGATCCAAAGCAAGCAATATAGTCCAAAACCCAACAATATTAATCGTCCAGTAGCTAGTTAACCCGTCGAACAAATAAACTATCGGAATACCAAAAATAATATTTAGTAAAACTAATATAATTCTTGGATCGTAACAGCCATAAATATCATCGGGCAACTTCTTGAAAACATAGGAGGATGGGAAGAACGACATGAACGGTACCGATGCATCTGTACCAAATCTTCCTTTTCTGGAAGGGAACATTAACTGTGAACCAATAAAAGATACCTTGGCACATCCCCCATAAAACGGAGAAACAGCACCAGCATGAACAGCAGATCCACATGGAAAAGAATCCGCTCTATATGGGTAGGATAAACTTTCTTCGGAATCTAATTCTTTTTTACCACCTCCAATGGAATACCCAGTATATTTAACAATTCTATCACCCACAGGCAAAGATGAATACGTCCAACCACCACGATCACAAAGTGCAGGACATCTAATTATGACATCTCTGTTCTCAAATGGGGTGCACAATTTACCATCTAAACCACATTTACCATTTTTTCCTTTCCAAAAAAAATCCTGTCCCGTACATGATAAAGTCATAATCGGCGTTTTGTTCTCACCGAACGTTGGTCCTTTCGTCAAATGCGGTGATAGCAGAGAATAGCAAATTCCAAACCATATGGAACAGTATATTATGAAAATAATGGCTCTTATATATCCTGGAAATCTTTTGGAAAATCTTTTTGGAACGTCATCCAGAGGTTTTAAAAATTTATTAGTAATGGAGGGTGGTTCGTCACTAGGGTTTGTAGGACCCTTCCAAATTTTAATAAAAAATATTTCTATCTTTCGTAGAAGGGATGTATTGTCTAGACTGTACTCATCCACTAATCTTATCTTACCGTTTGCATCTATACTTTCAATCACTGTAGAACCGTTCTTCAGCAACGAGTTCAGCTCTATTTCAGAATCGTTGCATAGCTCGTCGTTTCGTAGCTCATCGTCAATAGAGTCTCTGAACGCTGAAACATCGTATGATAATGGCTCAAAACTGCTAACAGGCTTGACTTCTATGTCCCCTGACATTTACAGCAACTCTGTTTTATTGGTTTTCTCTTGATTATTAAAAGGTATTAGGTGAAAAAAAACAAGCTTTCCCTTATTAGCCGTAATTTTTCCTATTTTGTCTTAGCTGAAACAGGATTAGCGAAGTTGTCTCTGAACTAATAAATTACACAGTGCGTACTCCTATAGCTCCCGGTAGACTTACCGTATTCATTAGATCTAATACAAGTTCCAGTATTCAAGTAAACTAAACAAGAGTTGAGAACCCATAATGGTTATTCCAAATTTTTCAATACCGATTAATACCCAGGCATCGTTTCTATAGAAACGATGATATAGTTGCGTTTAGGAAAATTGACCCTTTTTTATCTAACAAGAAATATATTAGAAGACGAAAAATAAACCGAATTAATATACTATTATGAGAAATGGATAAAGATAAACAAAAGAACAATGAATGGTGTAGGTATTTCGAGAAAATATCGAGAAATACAGTTCATTCGATATTAAAGTACAAAAACCGTTGACCGTAAAATAAAAAATACAGAAAAACTACTCAAAACTAAAAAAACACCCTAGTTGAAAAACAATATCGAACTTCCTTAACCTGAACACATTTCACAAGCTTCAGGATTATTGATGGCACAAGCAATAACTTTAGAGCTGTAAATGTCGGCCTCGACTTCTTTACTAGTGGTGGTATCTTCTGCAACTGGTAGCGAAACAGGGACAGGTAATAGTGTATCAGCTAATTCTAAAGATGCAACACTATTTGCCAAACTGGTGGCCGTAGTATCGGACTCTGAAGGGGTTGTTGATCTAGACGATTCAGAAGCATCTTCGCCAAATGCACGGGGAATGTAAGTTGCACGATGTAAATTCGATAAATCAGCAACACTGTGTTGAGCAGTATCAGCAACTTTTTGATCAATAGTAAACTGGATAGCTGCAGAAGCGGACTGTGTTCTTAAGTAGTACATACCAGTCTTTAAACCCTTTTTCCAGCCATAGAAATGCATACTGGTTAGTTTACCCATAGTTGGTGCACGCAGGTGAATATTCAAAGATTGGGACTGATCAATGAAAACAGCACGATCTGCAGCCATGTCAATAATGTTCTTTTGTGATAATTCCCAAACCGTTTTGTATAATTCTTTAAGTTCTTTTGGCAAGTTTGGCAAGTTTTGGATTGAACCATTATCTGAAATAATGTGAGATTTCATAGCGTCATCCCAGACTCCCAAATCAACCAAATCTCTTAACAGATATGGATTGACAATTTGGAATTCACCAGCCAAAACACGACGTGAATAAATGTTTGAAGTGTATGGTTCGAAACATTCGTTGTATCCTAGAATTTGTGAAGTTGACGCAGTTGGCATTGGTGCGACCAATAGCGAGTTTCTAATACCATGTTTCATGATATTTTCCTTCAAGGTATCCCACTCCCACAATTCAGATGGTTTCTTGTTCCATAAATCAAATTGCAATAAACCTTGCGATGCTGGTGAACCTTGAAAAGATTCGTATGGTCCTTCTTCAATGGCCAATTCAATTGAAGCTTCTAAAGCAGCATGGTAAATTGTTTCAAACATCTGAATATTCAACTCTCTTGCTTTTTTTGAGTCAAAAGGTAAACGTAACATCATAAAAGCATCTGCTAATCCTTGAACACCAACAGCAATTGGGCGATTTCTCAGATTTGAACGTTTTGCTTCTGGCACTGGATAATAATTACGATCAATGATTCTGTTCAAGTTACGAGTGATAACTTTAACAACTTTATGTAATTCTTCAAAATTGTACCAAGATGTTTTATGTTCTTTGTCAAATTCAATAAAAGCAGGTAATGCAACAGATGCCAGGTTACAAACAGCAACTTCTTCTGGAGATGAATATTCGACAATTTCACAACACAAATTGGACGATTTGATTATACCAAGATTTTTTTGATTTGATTTCTTATTACAAGCATCTTTGTATAACATGAATGGAGTACCAGTTTCAGTTTGAGCCTCTAAAATTGCGTACCATAGCTTCTGAGCTTTGATTGTCTTTCTGCCACGACCTTCTTTTTCATATTTTTCGTATAAGGCTTCGAATTCGTCACCATAAACCTCTGGTAAACCAGGAGCTTCATTTGGTGAAAATAAAGTCCAGTCTCCGTTTGCTTCAACTCTTTTCATGAATAAATCTGGAATCCATAAAGCTGGGAAGAGATCTCTAGCACGAATTTCTTCTTTACCGTGATTTTTTCTAATGTCAATAAAATCAAAAATATCAGCGTGCCATGGTTCAATATATAATGCAAAAGCACCAGGTCTCTTATTACCCCCTTGATCGACATATCTTGCTGTATTGTTGAAGACTCTAACCATTGGAATGATACCGTTAGACGTACCATTGGTACCAGCAATGTATGAACCAGTGGCTCTGACATCGTGAATATGTAATCCAATACCACCAGCAGTCTTTGAAATTAAAGCACACTGTTTGAGGGTTTCGTAAATACCTTCAATTGAATCGTCTCTCATTGCAACCAAGAAACAAGAAGACATTTGAGGATTTGGGGTACCAGCATTGAACAAAGTTGGTGAGGCATGAGTGAAATATCTTAATGACATTAAGTTATAAGTTTCGAAAACTTTTTCTAGGTCTCTACCATGAATACCAATAGCAACTCTCATGATTAAATGTTGTGGTCTTTCCGCAACTTTACCATCAGCTCTTAAAAGATAGGATCTTTCTAATGTTTTAAAACCGAAATAATTATAGCTGAAATCTCTATCATATACAATGGCGGAATCTAACTCCTCTGCAAACTCGTTGACAATATCAAAAGTATCTTTTGAAACCATTGGGGCGTGTTTGCCCGTCTTTGGATTGATGTAATTATACAAAATATCAATGACTTGGGAAAACTGTTTTGTAGTCTGTTTATGTAAATTTGAGACAGCAATTCTAGCAGCTAGGGTAGCGTAATCTGGATGAATAGTTGTCATATAAGCACATGTCTCAGCAGCTAAGTTATCTAATTCAATAGTGGTCACACCTTCATAAACACCTGAGATGATACGTTGCGTAATTGCAACAGCATCAACGTGTTCTGTATCTAAACCGTAACAGAGACGAGAGATTCTAGCTGTGATCTTGTCGAACTTAACGGCTTCTTTACGCCCATTTCTTTTATACACATACATTTTTGACTGGTATATTTGTTGTAGTTCTTTTTAAATTCAAATAAAAGAAAGCTATAAAACGAATAGTAAAAAAAGTGGAACACGGTTTATTTATAAGAAATTTTATTGTTTACGCGCCTTGTAAACTCTCATCACGGGAGTCATTTTACGCGTTTTCGTGTGTCTTTCGCGTTAGTTTCGTGTCTCGATTTGTAAAAGTAAATATCAAAAACGGAAAATTATAAACAAAGGTGAAATTTAATTATTAATGATGCCGATAATCGAAGTGAGGTTTAAGCCAGTGGCACCTTTGCGTACAAATTAGTCTGATCGATAATCTGGATACAGATATGGATAGAGAGACGACGCATTCGAGGTTTTTCTTCAAAAAAGCATTTCAATATCGTTCCAAGATCTATGCTTGTAATACTGTACGCGTCCAAGTGAATCAGTTAAATGTCTATATAATATACGTTGCACAATTGCTCTATGAGTTAATTTTTTCAATTACGAATCAGAAACTATTGCTCCATTATCGAATAGTTATATCTCTAAGTCGGAGCAGATCGTACATATTTCTTAGATCATGATCCAACGAAGAAAGATCCAAAGGCGAGTCCGCGACTGTAAATAGATTCCTCGCCCGGTGGGATAGGTGGATTCTATACAGGGTAGTCACTAAGAATACCGTTTCATTTACCTTAGTTCTCCGCCATAGTTAGACAACGATTTGGCTCAGTTTTCAAAACCGCTTCCTTACATATATCTATCTATCTAGGCTTGAAAATTGAATCAGGGACGCAATTCCACCGACCGATTTCCCTGAGAAAAAAATGCACTGATTGATAAGAAGAACTGTTTTGACACAATCTGTGCTCACATTTGAAACACCTAATGACGAACCCTCAAGAGTATTATGATTTATTGGACTCAGCTGCTGATTATATCAACATCAAGATTTCTAACACAAAGGTTTCAAGACCAAAAGTTTTAATTATTTGTGGGTCTGGTTTAGGTGGAATTGCAAATATTTTAAAGGAGAATGAAATCATTGAAATGCCTTACAGTGATGTCCCAGGTTTCAAAACCTCCACCGGTTAGTGACTTATATGGACTACACCTATTTCAGACGGATTGTACTAACATCGCCAGTTGCTGGACATGCTGGTAAGTTGGTATTTGGCTTGATAGGTGAGAACAATGTTCAGGTTATGTGTATGGTTGGAAGACTTCAGTACGTTGAATTTCTTTATTACAAAAACACGAATTTGCTAACATTGCAGCTTCTATGAAGGTTATGATTTCAGTGACACCACTTTTCCTGTTCGCTTGTCAAAGCAATTAGGAGTTGACATTGTTATTGTTACAAATGCTGCAGGAGGAATAAACAGAAGTTTTAGCCCTGGTGATTTGATGGTTATTTATGACCATATTAATGTAGCAGGCTTTGCAGGCTTTCATCCACTGAGAGGACCAAATTTGGAGAAATTTGGCACAAGATTTCAGCCTCTTTCTGACGCTTATGATCTAGACTTGCGTAAATTGTTTTTCAGCAAAGCTAAAGAGCTAAATATTACAAGATCAATACATGAAGGTGTTTACTTTTTTGCTGCGGGTCCTACTTTTGAAACGAGAGCAGAGTCAAGAGCTATTCAGATTCTGGGTGGTGATGCTGTG
The DNA here is from genome assembly GCA_030572875.1 of Wickerhamomyces kurtzmanii. Classification (NCBI taxonomy): domain Eukaryota; kingdom Fungi; phylum Ascomycota; class Saccharomycetes; order Phaffomycetales; family Wickerhamomycetaceae; genus Wickerhamomyces; species Wickerhamomyces kurtzmanii. Next base: position 48,728 of record JAJMCJ010000004.1, on the reverse strand, counting down.
GGTATGAGTACTGTTCCTGAAGTTATTGTGGCTAGACATTGCGGTTTGAAAGTATTGGCCTTGAGTCTGATTACAAATTCCAGCGTATTAGACCCTCCCGCTAGCGCATTTGATGAAAACCCAACTCCCTTAGCCGATGGTATTGCTAGTCATGCTGAAGTTTTGGAACACGCCAACGCTGCCTCTCTAGACGTTCAAAAAATTATTGAGGCTACAATCAACGAATTATGAAATGTGACTACCTCACATTTCACTTTCCTTAGTTTCTACTTCTACATACAAAAAATATTTATTTGATATTAATTAAGACAATTTTTCATAGACGGATGGTAATTTTTCTGTAAAGAAGACTGCAAAAAACTATTTTTATAAAAACAAACTTGAACCAACTAAGTGAAAGAAAAAAATTAATAACAATAACTATAAGAACAATGACGGTAGTAACAATGATAATAAGTAAACAACACTGTCTATTCGTCAACTTCACCTGCCAACTCCCATGTACCTTGTAAGTTTTCTTTCCATAAAGTAACTTTATTATCACCACCAGAAATAGCTAGAATATTACCAGATAGTGACCAACTTGCTCTCCAACACACGTCAGGGAACTTCTCGTCTTTCAGCAATTGTTTCTTCCATACACCTTTATTATTTTCCTGCGTCCAAATAATAACTGAACGATCCTGTGATGCAGAAGCAATATACGAGCGTAATAAAACTGATGGTGACCAGTTAACATCTCTGACCCAGTCACTATGTCCTTCTAATGTATGTTCTAATTCATATGTATTCAAGTCGGAGTTGAACTTCCAGATCTTAACCAGATTATCGCAACCACCACTAACAAATCTGCGTATTTGTTGATTTTCCTGTGCGTTAACGTTATTTGTGTTGTTATTTATATTGATTGTGTTCGTTTGGATTGATGAACCAACATTTGATGATGGGGCCCATGAAGCAGAATTACACCCAATTGCATGGGCGTTAACCATGATTGGTGATGTCGTACCATCTTCTTTAAATTCAACAACAGATACTTTACCGTCAGATGAAGCACATAATAATAAAGCTCCATATTCATGTGGTGCCCAAACAACACTATTAACAGAAGCCTGATGAACCGAATGTTCGGCAATGTTTGCCCATCTTCCATTTTCTTCTCTCCAAATCAGGACCTTGCCATCATATGAAGCAGAAGCTAGAATGACACCAAACTTCGGGTGCGCCCAACTAACTTGCCACACTGGACCATCATGACCTCTCAATGTTTCAATTAGTTTATGATTTTCGCCGTCAACCTCAAAAATTTTGATTGTTTTATCAGATGAGCAGGTAGCTAATCTCTTACCGTAGTAATCTAAGACTGCGTCGTGAATTAAATCATCGTGAGCATTTCCAATTGTTACCATTTTTATTGTTTGTCTCAATCTACCTTTCTGCACTTTGTAGCTTCTATGGACTTGTTTCAAAAATTCTTTTGTCGTGAAGTAAAATAAATAATCAAACTGCTTATATAAACAAAGTTCAATGATAGTGGAAATTCAAAATTACAAACAAAATTTTGGTTTATTCTTAATAACTCTATATTTATGTTTACTTCAGTCTTCTGTTAATTCGGTTTATTTTTACCACGTCGAAGATCCAAACATGTTACCCGGTTTATGTTTTTCGAGATCTCGATCGATATTTAATTTCGCACAATTTTACACAGAGTTGCATACATTTTTTATTTCATCGATTCGTTCTTTATATAGCCACAACTCGAAAATGAAACTCAAAGTTAGGTCTATTGTTCGGTAATGGGTCTTGCTCATTGTTTTCTCCTCCATTTCCCTGTCTTTGTTGTCTTCGCCGCTGTCTTTGTTGATAAGTGTGAAGAAGATAAAACCCTAGAAATGTAGCACCAAACACTAGTATGATCATGTAATCTTCAAATTCTAAATTCCCAGAATTCTTGTTTGTTTCTGAGTTACTGTTACTGCTCTTCTGGATATTTGAGTTATCGTTCAACGGATTCTTCCTGTTAGATGCAAATTTCACGTGCTGCTCTTGTTTCTCCTCATAATTTCTGATTTTATAGAATAAATTAATGAAATCTTTCCAAGACCTTGCTTTTTTATCTTGGTCTATATCGTTGACTTTACCACCTGTCAGCTTATTATATAAACTTCTAACTCTGAGCTTGATTAACGCAAGCTGGGTAGGTAAGTAGGAATTCAAATTACCCGTCAACGATAAGTCGTAAAATCTTTTAGCTAAATGGAAATCTTGATCAACACCCATCCCGTTTTCATACATCCAGCCTAAATTCCAGCTGCCATGAGCTGAATGTCTTGAAGAGGCAGATTGATAACATAGTGCCGCTTTTTCGTAATCCTCAAACTCATTAAAATATATATCGCCCATTAAGACCGTTGAATCGATGTTAAATTGTCTAGATGATCTCGTCAAATAAGATAAAGCGAGCTCTTTGCGTTTATCAGGTATACGTGGTTTTTCTTCATATAATCCAGGAGTCTGGTACAACAGATAAGCAGCTGATGATTGAGCAGTTTCATAGCCCTGTTCCGCAGCCATTGCGTATCCAATTAATGCTAGTTCACTATGGCCACTAACTAACTCTCTAAACGCCCATTGTAGTGATGAAACTAATGGTTCAACTCTTTCAACAAATGCCTTGTAAATCAAAACAGTTTCTTCGCAAGAATCTTTGCCCTTAATGCCCTTATCATATAATTTGGCTAAATAATAAACAGCTTCGTTGTGGCCTTTAAATGCAGCCTGTTGAATATGATCAAAAGCTTCTGAATACAGGTGTGAATCAAGATATAATCTGCCCAGATTAAATAAAGCTGCACTGTTTGTATCTCTAAGCTTGATTGCGGCTCGATAATACTTTTCAGCTATTGTGAGGTCTTTTTTTGGTACACCATAGCCTTTCTCAAACAGCAACCCTAAATCTACAAAGGACTCAGAGTTCTGATAAATATCAATCGATCCCTTAAGCGTTTTAAAAGCCTCTTCATAATTTTTTTGAACACCCTCACCTCTCATTAACATATGGCCTTTTAGATATAGGCAGCTTGCAAGAAATATTTTGTCGATTTTATCATCAGTTTCTAGTTCATTCATTCCTTCCTTTACGCACAGCTCAAGTGTTTTAAAAGCAGCATCATATTTTCTTTCGTTTAGATAACTCCCCTCATAAAAACTTCTAGCTTGATAGTATAATGAAACAGTTTTATGATCTGCGGGATCGATATTTACTTCATTGAAAACGCTTCTATCAATAGTGTTTTTTGACGACTTTCTATATAAGCTTGACGAAACCTCGCTTGCAGCTTTGCCGTATAAACCACCCTCAAAATCTGCAATTCTTATAGCGTAACTGTCTATAGTCGGACCACCAAGAATATCTGATTCATCGAAATATTTGATTAGATTTGATGCAGCCATATTATAGTAAAATAAAGCTAGGTCGCAGTTTGTGGGAATTGATATTCCTGAGTGATATCTATACCCCAATGCCATTGCTGATTTTACATCTCCTAATTCAACGGCAGCTTTATAGTACAAAATGGCTTTTGCCTGATCTTGCTGAACTTCACCGAACAAACCAGATGCATAAATAAACCCCATCATGTAGTAAGCGGTGGCATTTGGAGACAGCTGTGTGACTTTTTTGTAATATTTAAGTGCTAGGCTCCCATTTTTTGGATATGAATAATTTCCATACATGTATATCTCGGCCAGCATAAAAGCTGAATCCACATAATCCAGTGATGAGCTCTCAACCAAGAGTTGCAACGCTTCCTTCTTCTCTGCACTTAAAAGTTCAGTTGACAGCCTATAATGTTCCTCTTCATAGAGTGGATCAAAGTCCATGGGGATATGAATTACCACCCTATCTTCGTCATCTGTTTGTCCACCAAACTCTGTCTGATTATGAGAGATGGAGTGTTTCGTTAAAATTTCAACAGCTCTGTTGTATGCTTCTTGTCCCTTGATTATTCCTATCCCCTGTTTTTCTTCTCCATTTTTCAGCACCTTGTTCTGGCAAGCTATATTTGTGAAAAAAAGTACTATATGCTGCAGTTAGTAAACTGAAATATCATCTATTCGTTTGGGGAAAACTCACCAATTGGTATTAGCCCTAGCAATCGCATCTTGGAAGTTGACTCTTCTTAGTTTCCAGGTATTTTAAAGCCAAATAATAGGTATTGTACAAAAGTCTCTTGAATAAATCAATGGTCTTGTTATAGACAGCTAAGTAACTATTCCCATTTTGGATCAAAAAAAGTTCGACTGATGGTGTTTGGATGTATAAACTATCATATACTTCTATCTAGCTTTTTATTTAATTCTAGCTAAAAGGTTTACTGAAGCTGCTGAGTTGATTCAGTAGTACAAATGCTATAATGGATAAATATCCTGAGACATATGTCTTTTGTCCGTGCTGTGAACCAATTGAGGAGTTAGCGCAACGAGAACAAGAAAGAACTAGCTATAATGGAGTGGATCAGAATGAACCAAACAGCTACCCAAGCACAATAAACGATCCAAACACTCATCATCTGCTGCCGTATTTACAATTCTGTGAAAAATGCCAGTCAATCAGATGCAGACGGTGTACAGAGCCTGAAGTTTGCTCAAAATACTGTCCAAACTGTATGGTTGAGATGAAATCCGAATACAGCTATTGTTCAAGAAACTGCTTTGAATGTCCCTTGTGTCTGTCGAATATCATTATATCGTCCACTCACATAAATGAATCGGACAAGAAGTACCACTTTGAATGCTCAATGTGCGAATTCAGATATGACACAGAAAACTTAAATAAACCAAGATCATTATCAAGACTAATCAAATCAAAGGTCAACACAAATGAGTTATATAAACTTTTCTCAAATCTAGAGAATTTTTATATTAACAAAAGAGAGATTATAAATAATGATTTTGAAATTTCAAAAGAGTTAGCTCTGAAGATGTCAAGTTTGGAGTTTGCAAGCGCGACAACCCGTAAACTGAAAGAGTACGAAATTGTAAATGATGTCAAGACTGAGAAATTTGATGAAGCTGAAGACTTAAAAGCAGTTGAAGCTATGAAGAACTTATCCAATAATAACAGTTTGTTATCTCTTGACCAGCAGGCTAACTCATTAAGTTTAAACAATAAGAAGGACCAGGTGTTGCCACTTTCTACGAAACTAAGGGTTAAATCATCATATAAATGCAAAGTATGTCGTTCAACATTGACTAGACCAGACAGTGACCCAAGTTCGGTTAAATTCTATAGTACAGCGTTTGCATTAGATTTTTTGCCCACAATCAAGATTTTTGACTTACCAGGACACGAAAACGTACTAGAACCGTCTTCGATATGTAAGTATTTAATCTGTTTCAAGAATCCAACCTCTAAAACCATGAACATTTCAGTCTCAACTTTTAGAGAAAGCCCTGGAAAGCATTCTCACAAGATTCGTTTACCTATTTCGAAGTTTCAAATAGGTGCGAAGCCTCTAAATGCAAATAAACTTGAGGGTCTAATCAAGACAATTCCAACAATTGAGTTGAACAAGAGCACAAAATTAAGCAGAATAGAGTTGATGAATAGAAAAGGATATAGTTTAAATACTAAAAGGGTCGACGAAGAACGTATTTATGACGAGGGTGTTAATTGGTGCTTGATTATGGTTAATGTTGAAATTAGCAGTTATTTTGTTGAAAGCTACGAGCTAGAAGTGCCTATTTTCATAAGTATTAAGAATGATAATTTTCAATACGGATATTGGTCCATGTTTAAACTCGGTATTGTTTATATACAAAATCTATAATACTTTTATCTCAATACTGTAACTGCTAAGTGTAAAACTCGTTGTCTCTGCTGTTTAGACTATTATGGTTATGTTTCCCGGCTCAATTATAGCTATAACAATCTCGCGTAATTATCTTTCGAATGAATATATATATACATCACAAACATCTAACTTAACCAGGAAAAATAGTGAAGCAAGATGTCGGATGAAGAAACCAAAATTCCGATAAGTACGCTAGCTCGCCTGTTCCATACGGTCGTTTTTAACCACGATGATACTAGAATTTCCAAGAAGACATTGGAACTATCATCAGAGTATTTATCGATGTTTATCAAAGAAGCTATCCTTAGATCAAACGAAGAGAGAGAAAACGAAAAAAAAGAGCTGGACAATTTCAAAGAAGAAGATTTTGACAGTGAGGAGGAAAGTTTTGCTAAGAAGTCCACAAAGAAGAACGAATTAATTAGTGATGTTTTAGACACAAGACATTTGGAAAATGTTTCTGGATTACTGATTTTGGATTTTTAAAACTTGTGAAAGTTGGGTAGTTATGATTTTAGCATGAAGTAACTGCTACCGGGATTGCGTTTATATACATGGCGATTAATCGAATAAATTGATATTTTTGCGGTTTTCATCACACAACTACATTATGTAAGAATATCATCAAAATCATAACACTATATACATGCTAATGGTCATGATCTTTAGGATCGATTTTAAAGATGTTGTCAGGATTCAACAATCTCTTTGGATCTAAACTCAATTTTATTTTTCTCATCAAATCAATTGGTTGTTGGCCTAGTTCTTCGATCAAGAATTCACGTTTACCCCTACCAATGCCGTGTTCACCAGTGACAGTGCCGTCATTGTCTAGTGCTCTTTTAACCATTCTCTCAACTAAATCTTCTGCAATCTTTCTTTCGTTAGGTTTGTACAATAAAAAGGCGTGAAAATTTCCATCGCCTGCATGGCCAACTAGCGTTGCAGTTAGACCTGAGCTATTCATGTCTGCTTGAGTCTCTGTTAAGATTTTGGACAATTTTGATATTGGGACAGCTACATCAGTTGTCCAGATCAAAATGTCTTCATCGATATATTTTTTACCATAATCTATTGTTGACCATAATGCCATTTTTCTAGCAGACCATAGTTCCTCTTTTTCATCCTCAGTTTCAGCAAACTCAAATTTGATAGATTTTCTATTTTTTGAAATGCTTGAAACAATATCAACCAATTCTTTTACGACTGATTTGGTACCACCTAGTTTAAAAAACAAAGTCGGTTTTTCTAACCATGTTTTTGTAGTTTGGCCAGAGGCATTGATAACTTTCATCATGCCATCATCGAGTAATTCAACTGCATTCACTTGAATGCCATTTTCAACAATATCTCCAACTACATCAGCAGCATCCTGAATATTGTCAAAACTAACAACTGCAACAGTTTCGTTGGCTGGTTTAACATGTAGTTTTAATGTGGCTTCGGTTACAATACCTAAAGTGCCTTCACTACCAATGATCAAACCAGTGAGATTGTAGCCTGCGGAAGATTTTCTTGGTCTCTTTTTCGTTTTAATGATTGTACCATCAGCTAGAACAACGGTGACATTAGCTACGTTCTCTTTCATTGTACCATATCTAGCAGCATTAGTACCCGAGCAACTTGTTGCAATCATACCACCAATTTCGGCACCTGGGCCAGGATCTGGACCAAACATCAAACCATAATCAGCTAGTGTATCACTCAATGACTCCCAACCAAGTCCGGGTTGAACAACAACATCCAAATCCTCTTTATTAATTTTTATAATACGATTCATATTTTTACCAAAATCAATACAAACACCACCTCTAGATGGGATGAAATGGCCCTCTAACGAGGTACCTCCAGAAAATGGAATCACAGGAATATTAAATTTGAAGCAGATTTTCAAAATTTCTGATACATCCTCAGTTGTACTAGGGAAAGCAATTAGATTTGGTCTTTGAGAGTTAGATGCGTGGTGAGAATTGAAATAAGTATCAGAATGAGAGTCCAACTCAGATTTTGTATTGGAAACGTTTTCAGAACCTAGGAGTTTTTCAATCTCTTCAAATCCCTTTTTGAAGTCATCTACTGATCCATATTCTGGTGATTCTAAATCGTCTAATTTCAAGATCGATGAGAGTGGGAACAAGTTATTTGGTGGGTTTGATTTAATCTGGTTGAATGTGTAGTAAGAACCCAAACCGACACCAACGCCAAAAACCAAGGACGTCAAAGCGATTGCTGGTACTCTTGAGTTGGCTGGTTTGTTGGTGGAGTTGAATCTTTTGAATGGTTTGGATATGTGCTTGAAAACAAATCCTGGTGAAGCTGTCTTACGACAGACCGACTTAAACATATTGAAAGCTCTTATATATGAATCAACTTTCTCCAAAAAGTAATAAACAAAAAAAAAAAACTCTCTAGGCACTCTTTTATATGTCTTTTGATGTATTCACTGAGCGAGTTTTCACCAGGGATTTCCTCATACGTGCTTCATAATTTAACAAATCAATTGAACACTCCTGAAGGGACTTATCTTGTTTTCTGTGGGGGTCTGTGGGGAGAAAATAGAAATCTTGGACCAATTCATTTATACCCATAGATCTCTTTGTATGCGAACAGATTCGCTAAGATACAGCTTGTATAAGTTTTCTGTTATAAACATACAGGGTCTTGCTCTCTCAAGTAGAATCGATCGTTTTACTTCATGAGCAACTTTCAGAGTCTTACAGCATACTTTTTTAACGAGATATCCACCACGAATATGGAATATGAATGAATAGACTTGTACCGGATTTCCGGAGGAAATAGCATAACTTTATAGACAGTCTGCTGAAAAAAATCTGAAAACAGGTGGGATACAAACCGATAATGAGATGGTCTAAGCACTGTTAGTAGTATTAATGGCCAATAAGAGTTAATGTGCTAAAATTGTTCACAACCAAACAACTGGAAAGTTTGTAAAATTATGTGTTTTGCACGAGTAAAATTTAAAAAGCGATTTTCGAGATATACAGTAACTTACCAAGCTTCTGAAATAATTAATTATTTGAAGGAAAAAAAAACCATTAATATTGACTCTAATCTAAGAAAAACAAAGCATTACTTATTTCATTAAAAAGGACTTCTCACATAAAATCATCCGTGCCAAAATCATCATAGTTGGAAGTATCGAAATCAGCATCTTTTTTGAATGCACCACCTAGATTTGATTTCGCTTTTGCCTTTTTCTTACCAGCACCACCTGTTGCAGTACCACCAGATCTGGCCAATCTTGCAGCTCTTTCTTGTTTTTCCTTCTCCTTCGACAGGACAGTTAATGTTGAAATAACTTTTCTAATGCTCTCAACGGTCATTGGAGTTGCTAAATCTCTGATGAGATCAATGGCTAGTGATGACGAATAATGCAGTAATGACTCATTAGAGAGGTTTGTTAAAACAGGAGCTAAAGTTTTTCTTAGTTTCTCAAAATCCTGTTTACTCTCAGGATGGAAAATTGGATGTTTGTCCAACGGTGTGTTGATATCCAGAACATCTTCTTTCTGGGCTGCCAGTAGCGTATTCGTTTGTTTTTCTCTTGGATGTTGAATCAGCTCGTCATCAGCAACACCAAGTCCTCCAAACAAATCGGCAGCGTTGTTCAAGTCTGAATCTTCCTCCATTTTTTTCAACAGTGCTCTACGTGTTGTTTCGTCAACATTGTCTAAATCTAGTAGTGCTCTGTCAGTAGCGGAGATTTTCTTTTTTGCAGCAGGTGTCGCTGCTGCTTTAGGTTTAGGTTTTGGCTTTTCTAGTTCCTCTTCAAGATCCCATGACTCTAAAACGGGTTCGTCATCTTCTTCATCTTCCCATGATTCGGCAACTTTTGTGCTCTTAGTTGTTGGAATATCAAAATCCTCGTTATCTTTCATCACTGTTAGTAATCACAGCTCGCTCGTCTATGTGTTCTAGCGCAGAGCGTCGTACTCGCGTCACGGTCTTAAATATACCCATTACATACCCCAACTCATCTTTCTTTCTATAATATCTGAGAAACTCTCTACAGAAGTATAAAATATTTTTTTCTGACAATTATTTAGGGTGTTATTTAAAGAAGGGTAACTTCTCTATCCAAGTAGTTCCTCCAGTGGTCTTCAGTGAAACGTATATACCTTACAAGAAAACAAGGAAATAGTAACCAATAGTGTCTTCTTGTGTTGCAGCAAAAGTTTTCAAGATCTTTACAAAAAAAATCAGGAAATATGAACCATTACTCGAATTCATGGGTGTTTCTGGTTTCCTCTGCAGAAAGGTCTACTAAAACATACATGCTATAAAAGGTATTTTATTTCCTATTCGGGAAGTATCTCAACTCAGCACATTCTATACTCCGTATGTAGCTGACAGTGCTAGTGTTCTGGTACAGTGGGAAGACAAGTTGAGTGTCTGAAGTCCTTTGAGGCACTGTTCAGCGTTCTGTGTTACAAATGGAGTTACTTATCTATCACACTTAATTCATGTTTTCATCTCCCTTGAAAGGAAGGCTATACAAGAATGCAAAGACAGTGTGAGCCGGACCTTCTCTCCACAATTCAGTAAACTACGTAGAGCCATAAAACAACCAAAATTAGTCGCATTGTTACAGAATTTTTTTGTAGTGAAACGAGCTAACTACAAGTGTAGTGTACCAATAATAGAAACCAGCAAGTCAGATTCAAACTATCAATTGGCTAAAAAAAAAAAAAATTCCGTCAGTCTCGATGGTTTCATTGCAGGTTTCATCAGAGAAAAAAACATGATCAAAAAAAAAAATATGTAAAATGCCGTTTCTAAATGACAAGTCTTTCTTGACACATTTTTAAAATGTATAAAATATTCTCTTTACTTTCTTGAATTTCTTTCTCTCCTGCTGTTTCCATAAACCACGATTCTCTTAAGCTTCACTCTCTGATAAATGACAGGTTTAAATTCAGTGTTTTCCGCAGGCAGAGGTGGTAAAAACTCAGCTGTGTCTGTTGATAACGACGACGATTACATCAATCCACATATTTCGACCCACTCTTCAGATATAAACCAAACTCAATCACCAGCTAGTCTATCTGCTAGTCATTCACACAATCAAAAGGAAAGCTCTTATTATTCGTTCGGCAGAGGTGGTAGAGGTAATATAACTAGTGGATCTCTTCCATCACCAAAATTTGTTCCGCAAGGTTCACAAACTCCAAATATATTACAACCGGTTTTCAGTACAGGAAGAGGTGGTGCTGGAAACATGTGTTTGAATAAAGATCCAAAACTGACCAGAAAAGCCCAGGACGTTGATCCTGATGATTACATAGGTCCAATAAAATCAAACGGTTCGAGTAAAAAAGCATATACCATTGGTAGAGGTGGAAGTGGTAATATAGTGTGTGCAGAATCAAGTGCTCAAGACGACAAAGATGGCGTTTCGAAAGATGACCCGAAAAGGGGTTTACTGAGTAAAGCCAAACATTTCTTCAAAAAATAAATCTTTGTCAAATTGTTTCAGTATTATAGTGGTCATTTTTTTCGTTTATACTCGAAATGGTTTGACAGAGTATAACGGACTTCTACAGTCTGTGTTTTTGTTTTTTTAGATGGGTTTGTATATGTTTATTTCAGAATTTTATTTTTTGTTGCAATCATTTGTGACGTTTTAGCTACAGTTGATAATACTATATTCTAATTGAAGTTGTATAGTTTGGTCTTGCTGGACTCGAAAGATATTTTAAAAAATACTTGATACCTATAATAATTTGAACACCTCGAGAAAAAAATACGTAAAAGAAATAAAAAACAATTATATATTTTATCTGATACATTTTAAAACACAACTATGAAAATAAATTAAACACTAACAGAAACTGCAATAACACAAAACATTCTTCTCAAACTTTACTGGCGAGTTCTTCTAATAGTTTAAAATCTCTCTTTTCAATACCACCATTACCTGGCAGTCTTGAATTGCCCATCAAATAAATATCAACTTCTCTTGCACACTGTCTTCCTTCTTGAATACCCCAAACAATGAGTGACTGACCTCTTCTACAGTCTCCTGCGGTGAATAAATTGTCACTGTCCAATACTTTATAAGAATGGTGATCAATCGTATTTATTGTACCCCTGTTACTTTTGGCAATTTCAAAGTTTCCTAAATCAGGACCAATAAATCCCATAGACAATAATACTAAATCCGCTTCGAAAATCTCTTCAGAATTTGGAATTTCTCCCATTTGCCAAACACCACTTTCTGAACGTTTCCATTCTACTCTAACAGTTCTAATAGCCTTAACATTGCCCTCGTCATCGCCAATGAACTCTTTAGATAAGATACAATATTCCCTTGGATCCGATCCGTAATGATCCTTGACCTCACTGTGTCCGTAGTCAACTCTAAATACTCTAGGCCATTGTGGCCATGGGTTATCTTTTGAACGTTCATTTGGTGGCTGAGGTAACAACTCAAAATTAATAACTGATTTGGCACCATGTCTTGTTGCAGTACCTAAGCAATCATTTCCTGTATCACCACCACCAATTACAATAACGTGCTTATCCTGAATCTTTTCACGGATTTCTGGTAAGTAGTCATCTAATAACGCTTGGGTGTTATTTTTCAACAATGTCATTGCAAAATCAACGTTGTTCAAATCCCTACCTGGTATCTTTAAATCTCTTGGAATCGTCGAACCAATTGATAGGACAACAGCATCATTTGATGCTTTTAATTCCTCAATTGTGATGTCCTTACCAATTTCAGTACTCAAAACAAATTCAATACCTTCAGCTTCTAATAAATCGACACGGCGTTGAACAATTTTTTTGTCCAATTTCATATTTGGAATACCATACATTAATAAACCACCAGCGCGATCTGAACGTTCATAAACTTTGACAGAATGACCAGCTTTGTTAAGTTGATCAGCAGTTGCTAAACCTGCTGGACCTGATCCAATAACTGCAACTGTCTTTCCTGTTCTGAAAGTTGGTGGATTTGGTTTAATCCATCCTTCAGCAAAAGCATTATCAATGATTAATCTTTCAACTGATTTAATTCCAACTGGATCGTCAATAATACCCAAAGTGCATGCTCCTGCGCAAGGAGCTGGACAAACTCTTCCTGTGAATTCTGGAAAGTTATTAGTTTCTGATAGCTTATTTAAAGCGTCCTGCCATTGATCTTTAAAGACTAATTCATTGAATTTTGGAATGACATTTGAAATTGGACAACCAGTATCGGAGGTACAAAATGGAACACCACAGTCCATACAACGCGCCGTTTGATATTTAGCTTCTTCTTTTGAAATTGCAACAGATAATTCTTTCCAATCCTTAGTTCTTGTTTTAGCTGGTCTGTATTTTTCATGACGTAATTTATATTTCATGAAACCACGAAGTTTGTCAAGCTTTTCAACTTTTCTTTTTTCAACTGTTGAGTCTGCAATTGAATCTTCCAAATCTAAAATTTTTGGTTCTCTTTTAGTCGAATTAATTGAAATTGATTTTACTTTCTTGCTCAATTTTTCAATTTCTCCGTTAGTGACATCAGATTCCGGATCTAATCTATGGAAAGACTTCAAGAAATTGGATGTTTCTAAGCTTTTTAGTTTCAATTTCTCCAATTTTTCTTGTTCCAAAACTTTTTTGTAGTCCGTTGGTAAAACCTTGACAAATTTGTTTAAGTAGTGGTTGAAATTTTTCAAAATGCTATCTGCTAATTCAGAGCCAGTGTAATGACGATGTTCCTCAATCAGACCCTTAACAAATGCTATCTCAACAGGGTCATTCAAATATGATAATTCAACAGTTTCATGGTTAACTCTTGAGCTAAACTCGTTGAAATCCGAAGTCATAACATACGCGATACCACCAGAAGCACCTGCAAAACTGTTGTTACTATCCATATGTGATAAAACAACAACACGACCACCAGTCATGTATTCGAAGGCATTGTTACCTTTGATTTTTTCAACAACAATAGTTGCCCCACTGTTACGAACTGCAAAACGTTCACCTGCAGCACCTGAAATGAATGCTGTACCTGATGTAGCACCATAAAAACAGGTGTTACCAACGATAACGTTTTCGTGCGACTTAAATTTTGCGTCTTTTGGGGGTCTGATGACTAGACGACCACCACTTAAACCTTTACCAACATAATCATTTGAGTCACCTTCTAGAAAGAAAGTAACACCTTTAGTTAAAAATGCCCCAAAGGATTGACCTGCAGAACCTTTAATGTTGACAACAACTGTATCTTGAGGTAAACCATTTTCACCAAATTTCTTAGAAATTCTATAAGATAAAGTGGTACCTAACGCACGATCTGTATTAATAATATCGGCATCGATGGTAACTGGCAATCCACGGTCTAAAGTAATTTCAGCTTCATCGATTAATTTATTATCCAAACGAACGTGTAGTTTATGATCTTGCTTTTTAACAAAACATGTTGCGACACCTGGGCGAATTACATGGGCAGGAGTTAAAATTGGTGATAAATCAATGCTTGTAGTTTTGGTGTTGCGGTCCTCTCTTGATTTTAATTTCTCAGAACGACCAACCATTTCTTCGATCGTTCTGAAACCTAACTTGGCCATAATTTTTCTTAAATCATTGATGAGATAATAGAAAAAATTTATAACGTGTTCTGGAGCTCCTTTGAACTTCGCTCTTAAAGCTGGATCCTGAGTTGCGATACCAACTGGACATGTATTTAAATGACATTTTCTCATCATAATACAGCCTAATGCAATTAATGGAATGGTAGCCAAAGTGAAACTTTCAGCACCCAATAATACAGCAACTGCAATATCAAACCCAGTTCTTAGTTGACCATCAGTTTGAACAACAACTTGTCCCCTCAAGTCATTAAGAACTAAAGTTTGGTGAGTCTCGGCTAGACCTAACTCCCATGGTAAACCAGCATATTTAATACCAGTCCATCTTGAAGCACCAGTACCACCATCATGACCCGAAATTAAAATATGATCTGCCTTTGCTTTGGCAACACCAGATGCGATAATACCAACACCAACTTCGGATACTAATTTCACAGATATTCCGGCTCTAGGATTTGAACATTTTAGATCGTAGATCAATTGTTTCAGATCCTCAATAGAATAGATATCATGATGAGGAGGTGGTGATATTAAACCTACACCTGCTGTACTATGTCTGGTTTTTGCAATTGATTTTGAGACTTTGTGACCAGGCAATTCACCACCTTCACCTGGTTTTGCACCCTGTGCCATTTTAATTTGAATTTCTTCAGCATCAGACAAATAGAAACTTGTGACACCAAATCTAGCTGAAGCAACTTGTTTGATAGCTGAACGCATTGTATCACCATTTTCGTTAATAATTGAACGCTCTGAATCTTCACCACCTTCACCACAATTGGATTTACCACCCAGTCTATTCATAGCAATAGCTAAAGTAGAATGACTTTCCATACTAATCGAACCATAACTCATGGCACCGGTAGCAAATCTTCTGGCAATCTCTGTCCAAGGTTCAACTTGGTCAATTGGAATTGATTTTGAATTTTCATAATCCAATTCCAACAAACCTCTCAAGGTACAGTCTTTGATTGCTTCGTATTCTTTTTTGACATAAATATCAAAAGCATGTTCATTTTTATTACGAACAGCGTCTTGTAATGAAGCGATGGCAACAGGTTCATTCACATGTTTTGGTCCACCGTCTCTCCAGTGGTATTCACCACTTTCAGGTAAACCGATTGCTTTAATAGTTTCTCTTGAGGGATATCCACGTTCATGTAATGAGAATGCATCTTGAGCAATGTATTCAAATGTAACACCTTTGATTCTAGAAGCAGTACCTGTAAAACAGACATCAATAACTGAGTTATCAATACCTAAAGCTTCAAAAATTTGAGCACCTTTATATGATGCTAGTGTTGAAATACCCATTTTAGACATTACTTTCAAAATACCACCATCAACTGCGTATTTATAGTTTTTTATAATATCTGCATCAGAAAGGTCGCTGTCTCTGATCAAACCCTCATGGTTCAATCTAATCAGTGTTTCCATAGCTAGATACGGATATATAGCGTCAACACCATAGCCCAATAAAACACAAAAATGGTGGACCTCTTTAGCTTCACCAGTTTCTAAAATAATGGCAACTTTAGATCTCTGTTTATTACGAATTAAGTGATGGTGAATTGAACCAACAGCAATCAGCGAACTGATGGAAATTCTTGATTTACTCATTTTTCTATCGCTCAAAACAATTATCTGGTGTTCATTTACAATGGCCTCAGAGGCTTCATTCGTAATTCTCTCAATAGCGTCAGTGTATCCAAGCAAACCTTCACTTTTGTCGAATGTAATGTCAATATTTGCAACCGACCACGATGGTATGATTTTTGAGATGTTAGTCAATGCATTGAACTCGTCAATTTTCAGAATAGGACTCTTGATCAATAAACGGTTACACTGGTTGGAGTTCATTTCCAATAAGTTACCTTGTGGACCGACATAGCATTCTAGTGACATCACATTTGCTTCTCTGATTGGATCGATTGGAGGATTTGTAACTTGTGCAAACAACTGTCTGAAATAATCATAAAGTAAAACAGGATTTTCATTCAAGCATGCCAATGGAGAATCGTTACCCATTGAACCTAAAGCTTCCTTCCCAGTTAGGACCATAGGAACTAATAGCAAAGACAACTGCTCAAATGTATATCCAAATGCCAACAGTCTTGGGTCCGACTGAACGGAAATCAAAGGATCAAGAATCTCTTTCTTAGGAATTTCAATTTTTTTAGAATCATACTTAGCAAATAAATCTTCGATTTTGATTAACTGGGAAAGCCAACTTTTAAAATCAACCCTTGAGGAAATGCTATTTTTTAATTCTTTATTGTCGACTATGGTACCTTTTTTAGTATCAACTAATAACATATGACCTGGTTCTAGTCTACCTTTTTCAATGATCAGTTCATTAGCAATTGGAATAACACCAACTTCTGAACCACAAATAATACGATCGTCGCTGGTTATGTAGTAACGACATGGTCTCAGACCATTACGATCAAGTGTAGCACCACAATACCTTCCATCAGTAAATGTAAATAAAGCAGGGCCATCCCATGGTTCCATCAAACAAGCGGCCCATTCATAAAATGCCTTTTTTTTAGAATCCATGTTTGAATCATTTTGCCATGCTTCTGGAACCAATAACATAACAGCTTCAGGTAAAGATAAAATGCCATTGATTACTAGCAGTTCTAAAACGTTATCAACAGCAGCAGAATCGGATCCCCCTTCTTCAATGATAGGATATAGCTTATCTAATTCGTCGCCGAATAGTTTTGAAGACATAACACCTTCTCTTGCTCTCATCCAGTTCTTATTACCTCTCAATGTATTGATTTCACCGTTGTGTGCTAACCATCTTAAGGGCTGAGCTCTATCCCAGGAAGGAAATGTATTTGTTGAAAATCTTGAATGGACCAGGGCGAAATGTGATTCGTATTCAACGTTATTCAAGTCGTGGTAATAACTATAGACTTGGGCAGGAGTCAACTGTCCTTTATAAACAATATGTCTATTCGACAAAGAGCAAATATAAAACCAATTGTGCAGACCAATGGTATGGCTTGATTGTTTTCTTAAAATGTATAGTTGGCGCTGAAATAATTTCTCATATTTAGTTTCAAATTCTTCATTCGATAAGCTTGGGTTGTTCAAAACTTCATTCAAAACAACCAATGGTTGCAAAACTGCAGGTTCTCTTGATAGAGCAGCATTTCCAAGGATTGAAGAATCATGAGGAACCGATCTCCAACCTAAAACTTTTAAACCAAGAGTGTTTGCAATTTTCTCAAACGTTTCTTTTGATTTAGCCAACACTGAAATATCGTCTTTTTTGAAAAAAATATTTCCAATGGCGTACTGGTGTTCACTTGGAATCTCCAGGTCATACAAATGTCTAAACTCTCTTTTGAAAAATTGGTGCCCAACTGAAATCAGGATACCTGCACCGTCTCCGTTACCATCAGAACTAACAGCACCTCTATGGGTCATGTTACATAGTAAAAACCTAGCATCGCTGATAATTTTGTGGCTCTGGTTACCTTTGATGTTACAAACAAAACCTACACCACAAGCATCTTTTTCGTATTCTGGATCGTACAAACCTTGTTTTAGAGGCAAATTCGAAGCCCAAGATTTATTTTCTAAAGATTCATCGTAGTCATACACTTTGGTCTCTGAGTACTCAAGTTCATTGATATAATCACCTTGTCGTTGTTCGGTTGCCATTCTGGATATCTGTATTTCTTGTTAGTATCTTGTCTGCTTTGAGTTACTTAGAATGTCTCGCCGGATGCTCTTAGTGGAGGTTGCATCATGCTATGCAGAAACCCGACAAAAAATTCTTATCTCTGGGAAAAAAAAAGTGAAAAATTAATGAATACTAGAGACACCAAGAAAGTGTGAAGCAAAAGAGAGCAATTAATCATCGGATCACGCCTGTGAAGCAAAACAGAAATCTACTCTGAAGCTGTATCTCACCAGCTCTGTAATTTTCTCGAGAAATCTAGCTCAGCTCGCTTCGCTCTTCTTATCACTGTCCAATCAAGACTGGCTAAACTCTGATGACTACGCCTCGCAAACAACCATTAAGACAGGCAGACAACTTCACAACTAAGTTTGGTTACCAGAACAAATGGATAAATTACACATACCTTTAAAACTTGCAAATTTTCTACTCTTTTCACTTCTTAGAACAACTATCACTTCTAAATTTTTCGAATCTTTAAAGGCCTACAAAGCTATTGAGAATACTAAAGTTAGGCGCCTGTCTGTTCTTCTTGTGTATGTGTGACCTCAAACTCTTTTAATTGATTAATAAAAAAATTGAGCGATAATTAGCTTGAAAGTAGTATAGTTCTTTGTTAAGTCTTGAATTCAAGAACATCTAAATTCGAGGAATAATCCAGCTTTTATACTTTCGATAAAAAATCCCCACATACCATTTCCGAACCAATCACTTTCGCGGAATTTCAAACTGATAACTGATACTGAATACACGTAATCTATGACAGAAGAATTTACGCAGAATAGGCGTTGGATCTTCGTTTGTATATAGTGTTTGTATGCTTGTCACTGTGCTAGCTGACCTCAAAGAGGTCCAGATGAGAGGTAAATGAGGGCTTCCCAGAGCTCGCACAACTTCAGCATGGTTGCAATAAATATGAAATAAAAAGTGTCAGGTGATTGATGCATGTTTGTATCTAGGAGAATAAGGTACGAACAAATACAGTAAACTATATACCTGGTTCTGACAGCCGACACTAGAATTATGGTACTGAAATACCGAGCGTTGCTGAATCAGTTGAGTCTCAGTGTTTTCTTAGGTTCAAGAGTTCAGTTGTATACTCAAATGTTAAAAGAGGCATGCATGTTTAACGGAAATTTAAAGCGAGATTCTTCCAGATCAGAAGGGTATTGAAGGCAATGAATGAAAGATTCAAAATATCAATTTGTACTTTAAAATTCCAAAATAGGTAGCACACGCTGTGCGATCAATTGTAACATTTGTCTGGCCAGCTGTTTCTTCTCTGTTCATGAGAGATCATAATCTAGATACTAGGAGGTCCGCAAGACTGCCAAATTTTAGGTCTTATATCGATGTTGTCTTAACCATAAGGTTGGTCCTTAGTATTCAGTATCAGCACTCTCTAGCACCACAATAGACTGTATCCAGTTCGTCTCTCCTACACATCACAGCATAGATTTGGTTTAGACTATTGCTGGGATGATGTGAGAGCGATCATGATACAAAGATAATTCGCTGGTGTTTGGCACCTCAACTGATGTCCAGATTGACATACTCGCTAACATTGAATCTGAGCCAAAGGTTATCTGCAAAGTAGCGATTCGGTGTATATAGAAAAGTAACTTTCAGAGATAGAGTGATTTTATGCTATTTTTGAAATATGTATCAATGATAAATTTTAGCATTTTATATCTCTAGATGAGATACACGAATTTACAGTTTTATGAAAAATTATATGCTTGGTATTTGAGTACACTACTGTTTAAAAATCACAAATGTTTATCGGACTCTTTAAATTAAACATTAATGCACCGAGACATAAAATATTAGTTATAACTTTATGAGATACTGAAGTTCGTTAATTGACGAGGGTGTTGTAATTATTCCGATGTTAACGTCAAGCGTCGCTGACGCAGTAAGTATCTGACGCAGTGCCAAACTGACTTCCTCCCTTGAAAAGAGTAGGTTTGAGCAGGCTTCACAGAAAGCTGACAAAAGAGTACTTCGTTAACAGGTCTATATTCTTTGCTGATATTACTTTATGATCAAGGAAAGTAAAGGTAAAATCTTTTGCTTATGTTCTCGTAGCGTCAGCTAGTCTCCCTCGATGTGATTAGTGCTCGATTTTGAGTGGCTCTTTCAATCTGCTGTTGTGAGTTTTTTCTTTTTTTTCTCTAGAAACCTCTAATGCTTAGCTACACTCCTTCCTTCCTTAAATACTTCAACGACATTTACTTCACCTAAATAGGGGGTTTAAAACTCTTTTTGCTATTCGAAACAGCTCATTAATAGACCACTGCACAACATACACTTTGTTTTAAAACTCCAGGATACAAGTCTAGGAGGAGCTTTCACAAGAGATTCACTGCTTAACTACAATGCTGGTTACGTTTGACTGTAAACGTTCAAATAACAAATATAGTAATGATACTTTTATTAATTTAAACGATGGAACCAAAAAAGTGATTTACAATAATATTGATGTCATAAACAATAATAAGGATAAACCATTTCAAACGAAGGATCGGTTTTCAAATGTTCACGACTACACTGATAATCATATAAGTATCAATGAAGACGGAACACCAGATTCTAAAGTGTTCAATTTTTCAAGAAAAAGATCAAGACATGGCTGTATTACATGTAAAATAAGAAAGAAGAGATGTGATGAAACCAAACCAATATGTGGTGATTGCAAAAGATTGAAAAAGGATTGCACTTGGTCGACGCCAGATATGACTGTTGAAAAAATAAGAGAACTGAAGAAAACAGTTGAAATCATCGAAGAGGAAACGAAACTGAAAAGAAAAAAAGAGAAAGAAGAAAAACTCGTCGTCAAAAAAGTTAATCACAAAAAGAAAAAAGATACACCAAAATTGATGAAAAATTTAGATGATATAGATGAACGAGATACAAATGCCAGCTCAAGTGAGACAAAGATAATCAATGGGTTCCATAATCCACAAAAAAATTTTTCACCCTTATGTGCAACACAGTTGGTAAATCCAATCAACCATTTCACTGAAACAACAACTAATGCATCATTAGCAACTCCAATATCTATACAAAACGATATACCAATACTTCTTGAGGCTGAAGAAAAACTGGAAGAATACGATCTTCCGTTAGATTCAGAAAACTATTTTAAAAAAGCAACAACTCCAATATCTTCAAACCTATTAAATCTACCAAATTTCAGTTCTCATACCCAAGGTCTCTTTAGTGCAAATGGGAGAGGTGCAAATGACTTCAATGTAATCAATACTTCATTTAAATCGCCACCTACCAAGCAGTTTTCGGATCTAAGAAATAACCATAATACGAACAAATTCTGGGATTTAAGTGGAAATTCACCAAGCTTCAATGAATCGGGATTTAATTACTTTTTCGAAAACAATATAAAACAAAATTTTGATAAGTATTTAAGAGATGAAGAATCAAAAATTTCTGAAATCCCTTATGCCGATGCAATGGAAAATCAAGCAGAGCAAGAAGATTGTCTCTATCGGGAGATACACGACCCTAGTCAACAACAATTATCCGTTAGTACTAGCGAAACGTCTTTATTACCAGTGAACCATGTGACTACTAATGAAATATATCACTTACCCATGAATTATACACACGGATTAGATTCTGTTGGTGTCAAATTGTACGAGTATTACCGTGATAAATTATCAAAGATTGTCTCAGTAGCTCCGCAAGAGTCAAACTATTACTCAAAAGTTTTCTTACCAATGGCTCATTCGAATCTTGGAATACTGTATGGGATAATTGCATGGTCTGGCTTTTACATAGGAGGTGACTTTGAAAATGAGGGTTCTCTATATATGGATAAAGCACTAAGCTTTTTGAAAGAAAAAAGAGTGAAAAATGATAGCGATGCTTTAGAAAGGTTAGCAAATCTACTGATTCTATGCGGAGCAGAAATTTCCAAAGGTGATGTTAGAAAATGGAGTGTATATTTACATTGGGGTTCAAAAATAATTAAAGATAGAGGTGGGATTTTTAAATTCAATAAGGATAAGGAACAACATTGGCTAGTTTCAAATTTCGCATATCATGATATTTTATCAAGTTCAACGAGTGAAAGGGGAACATATTTTCCAATTGAAGATTACGATGAGTTGTTGGTTAATTTAGGATTTGGATTGGATCCATTACATGGAATTGCCAAGCCATTGTTTCATTTGATTGCCGAAATATCATGTTTAGCCATGAAAACCAAGGATCTATTGAAAATTACGTTGAACTCATTAGGTGATGGAATTGTGAGTTATGATTACAATGTTGATTATGATAACGACGACATTGAAGACCACGGCAATTTTTTTGACATACCAGGGCTAGACAATGAATCAAATACCTCTTTAGAAGAGGATTTCAATAGAAACAAGAAGTTAACAAGATACGAGTCACTGCGAAGAATCATGAAAGGAGCAAGCGAGCTGGAATCAAGAATCAACTCATCAAAACCTGACCCTAACGATTTAGCTTTATTGTCAAAACAGGACTTGGAGTGGCAACTAACGTTGTTTGAATCCTTTCAATTGGTTGCGAAGTTACATTTAAGACAATCTGTTTTAAGACTAAACCCATCTTCTTTAGAAACTCAATTTATATTGTGTGAGTTGCTGAAATGTCTAGATATCGTTTTAGACACACCTGTTGAGTCATCATTGTGCTTTCCTTTGTTCTTAGCTGGTATGAATTGTACCACTAAAAAAGACAGACAAATGATGATGAAAAGATTCAATGAGTTTATCCAAAGATATAAATGCAGAAATGTGGAGAGAGCTAAAACAGTTATGGAGCAGGTTTGGTTAATGGATCCAACTGGAACACGATGTGTTGATTGGTATGAAGTGGTTAAAAGATTAGGCTGGGATCTGAGTTTCGCATGAGATCTATGTTATTTTATTGGAGATTTGGAGATCATAGTTAGTTAAAAATAGTTTTATGATGTTTTTTGTGTTTGTTTGTTACGGGGTTTACGTTAATACATGGTATTTAGGCTAAAATAAAATTTAATTATTCACCTTAAACAGTTTATTGCTGGGAAATCAAGACTCGACCCAGGCCTCAGCTATTTATAAGAGAACGACAAAAAAGGTGAATGCTATAAATAAAATAATAGTTAATAAATAAGATACAGATAAATAAACCTCACGTTTGATCTCAAAGAGAGTAAAAAAGAGAAAGCGTTTTCAATAGAAAATGATAGAAATGCACAACAAAGAATAAGATTAAAAGACTCAAGTCGATTTTATTTGTTTCCAAACAGTTTTTCTCTCCTCTAAACCTTTCATAACAAAAGACAAACCTTCTCTTGACTTAGTAATGTTTTCATGAAATTTTGAATGACTCCATCTTTCAATTCTATCCTTTATACCAAATCCTTTAAATCCACTTGAAAATTTCACTCTTGATATTGCTATTGTCTTTTTAATTTGATCCTGAAATCTGTATGTCGTATATTCTTCAATTCTTATAATTTTTGTGTGATCCAAGTTTTTAGTATATGTTTGCATCACTGAAGTTTTCGGATCTACAATTGTTTTTTCAATGATCCAAGTGTGTGAGATCTTTCCTAAAAATGGTTTCACCCATTTTGGTAGTCTACCCGTTTTTTTGATTAGTTTTGTTGTGTGCAATAAGCCATTCGAGTCAATCCTCATATCCAGAGTATCTATTGATAAAACATGAGGCGAATAAGGATTTGGATATCTATTGAAGAAGGCCAATGAAACCGTTTGAAAATCGTAATCAAACTCATGTCCGTTTTTGTACCAGAGAACCATATTGCTTTCACTATTTAATTCTGGTTTGTGTAACGGCCAACTTGTTTTATGATGATTAATGTAAATGGTACACAAGATCTTTTTCTTCTAGATGTACAGTTCCGCTGAAAGTATATAACTTGTAAAGCAAACCTTTTGATATAAAGGTATCACCAAATTGAAATTCCTGTGGATGATCTGGTATGATAAGCCTGCCAATGCTAGTTTCCTCGACTGAAGTTCAGTAAATGCGTACCAGTATAAATAAAAATCAGTAGATTCTTATTCCTCTAGAACAGTTGCAAACGATTCTCCTATTCAGAAAATTCAGTTACTGGGTATGGATTGAAAAAAACAAAAAATAAACTAGCAAATATATCAGCCACTTGACTAATACAATATTCGTTTTGGAGATTGTGAATAAGGTGATGACGATAACTTGCTTATTAACCAAATATGGTCATATTTCGAATTACCAAAATTTTTCACCGGATTTAAAAGAGAAAAAATAGGATATATTTGTAATAACTTACATAAGTGAAAAGATTGGGCAACATAACCATATATTTATAAAACAAAGTAATAGACATCTTTTTAACAAACACCAGGTCCCTCTTAGCAACTAAAAACTATAAAGTAGAAAATAAAAACGAATGTACGATGATACCGAGAATCGTATTGTGAGTGTGTCCGACAGTGGATCACAAGGTTAATATGAATGTGGAACCAACTAGACCAACCAGAGCACCTGCAATATTCCATCTTGAAGACGATTTTTCACCAATGTATGATCTCAGTCCCAGAGCAGCAGATGAGGAGTTGGAAGCAACGCTTACAGTGGCTATGGATGAAGACTCTGAAGATATTGTCACTAATGTAGTATAACTCGAAGTTATTGCTTCAGATACCGAACCACTTACAACAGTCACAACCGTCTTACCAACAGATAAAGAGACTCCGGCATTTGATTCAAGCACAGAAGATTGTGGAATAAGTGTTGTGACAGTGTAAGTTTGTGAGTTGGAGGTGACCTCTGAAAGGGATTCGGACACAGCTGCTTGGCCAATTGTAGCGGTTGAGGATGGAGTCCACCAAACTGTTACAGATGGGGTCCACCAAACCGTTGTGCTTGCGGTATTTGTATTTGCTGATTCAGCAGTTGTGTCCAGGACAGTAGCAGATGTTTCAGCAGTTGTACCTAGAAAAGCAGCAGATGTTTCAGCAGTTGTACCCACAATACTAGCGGATGTTTCCGCTAACCATACACTCTGAGTAACAACTGCTGAAGCAGATTCTTTGTTCACTAAAGTGGAAGCCGTACCACTTGCCAAAGCATTCCATTGGTTTGTCGTAGCTTCAATAGTATTAGATGCGGCTAATTCGTTAGTCGAGGCTTGAACAGTAGAAACTGTAGTTTCTGCTTCACTGGAATCATCAAGACTACCATTATCCGAGGCAACAGGTAAAGCAAAAGCAGTATCCATAATGGTCGATAGTGATAAAGCTAGAAGTATCTCAATTAATAGTGTCATTTTAGCTTTATATAAATTGTACTTTTTTATATTATAATTGTTATAATTATTCAGAAAAGGTGTTTGATTGACAACATTATAACAACCATCAATAAAAGGATTCCATATCGTTTTTATATAGTTAGAGTTGAATCATTTAATATCATTGAAATTTGTTAAGCCTTCATAGATCTAGTATACATTCCTGTTTAGGTGAATCATAAACAAAAAAAACCCGGACATTTTACTCATTATAAGTGATAGTTCAAACCACCAGCCATTTTTAGTAGCAATTAAGAAAAAAGTTTTAATTATAGAAAAGGCTTATTGTTGAAAAGCGTACGGTCTCACAGTTATTTGCAATCTTTTCGGGCTGGGCCCATCACTTGAGCGTCATATAAACATGGCTTATTTTCCGTGATCACTTAGCCCTCGTCATGTGTAATTAAACAAGTTCCTTAGTATGACTTATACGATCATCAACCAAGCTAATTGAGTATATTGACTAGTTTGATTTCCCAGCGTAGCATATGGCTGTCAAGTAATGTTTCATAATTTGGTGTACCAAGCAAACTGAGAGTACTGTCAAGCTAATATTATCAAATTAACTTGTACACTATAAGTATCTAAAAATCAGGAAGTTTTCCATAGATTTCGAAATCTTGAAATGTTTGAAATATTGGTAAAGCTAGACTACTTGTTTAGCTGCTTTAGATATGCAGCAAAATACAAACTTCACGTAGCGATCTGATTAATAAAAAACCTGTAATTTAAATGAACTCCGCTGTTTCTTGTAAAGCGCATAAGCCATCTTTACTACTTCTGCATCATATTGAATTATTTGCAAGCCTTGAATTTTCTTTGATAGCGTAACAGAAGTTAATTTTCTCCAATCTGTGAAAAAGATATAGGGGTAAAGTTATTTTGAAACCGTTTCATATCTTGAATTTAACCAACATCCAGATTACCTGTTTAATTATAGAAATCCGAATGATTTGTTGTTGTTTTCAATGGTTTGATACTTAAACTGTGAATTTCTTTAACTGGATAACTGTTTGAGCCAACTTTTTTGAAAAACAACTTTGCATTTATATCATCTTTTGATTCTTGTATTCTAGCATCAACTTTCTCAAAGCCATCCAAAAATCCATTGTGATTTTCATCATTCATGAGCTCATTAATTGAATGTTTTTTGGTGCTATTGATTTTACCATGATCATCATCGAATCTTTTCAAATAAGTTGGCTTTGATTTGAACCTGATTTCTGAATTTTCTTTCTCTGACTTATAACGATTGCGATCAATGCCAATGTATTTAATATCGACATTATTAAGTTTTTCGTTTGCATTATAATTTTCATTGTCTAGAGAGCGATCTGTAGCATTCATAATTTCATTATTAATACTTTTAGTTTTTAGAAATGAAATGTTAGAGAGATCTGAACTCTTTTTTCCCTGGCGTTTTGAAGCTGGTTCTTTGCTAGTCTTGATCACTAATAACTCATTTTTCTGTGCTTTTTCATTCATCAATTTTTGTAATTTTTCAAAATAGGATTCCAAGCTTGAAAATTGAATCTTATCAGTAGGGAGCTGCTTAGATACTAAATTCTCAGGACATACGTTCTTGAATAGAGTTAAAAATCTTGAACTGAATTGTTCCAGACAATATAGGTCTTCCTTGACAATACTTTCGTTTTCATGATTGATCATTGATTTGATATTTACAAAAATGTCATATTCACTTCCCACTACTGCTGTGATCTCACTAAAGCTATCAAAGTTTTTTGTTTTACTAAGAATTATATCGTTGAGATAGTAATTATTCAACAAATCTGATGCAATTTCAAACTTCATGAATAACTTTTCAATTAACAATTTAGTATAATAGCTGATATTTTCCTGTAGTTTATTTATCGTGCCTTTTGATTTCTTCTTCTTTCTACTTGACAAAGACAGCAAATCTAACAGTTCTATCTGAGACTTCACAATATATTCATTGATTAAATCATTTAATATTTTACTCAAAAACCTGAACTGTAGTTTGATTAATGTAACACACCATGCTTTTTCAATATTCAGATTCTCTTGAAAATCATTAATAAGATAAACTGGAAAGTCTATCAGTAATTGAATATTCTGTGTGATATTTATGGAAGATTTATCAACTGTCGATTCATAAACGATGACGGATAATATATCGGCTAATCTTTTCAAATCGATATAAGTTATAATTTTGTTTAATTCAATCAGTCGAAAATAATCTAAAGTAGAAGAGAGATCCATCATTGAATCCTTTGTCGTATAGAAGAACGTTTCGTTCTTTGAATTTGGTGGTTTTGACATTTGCCGCCCTTTATATATATATATAGATATATAATCTGCCAAAGTATTAAGCGGTTTAGTAATAGTAATTGGAAAAATGATCCTAAAAAAATATAGAAACAACAATTAAAAAGGAGTTAGAGACAGGAAACCAGTGACAGAAATAGGTGAACTAATAAAGCTGTTTACTCATTGCTTCTATTATTGAAATATTTGAGTGTAATGATTAATGTAAAATAGAACGAGCCAGAGGAAGAAAAACAGTGTGGCCTGCAGGAGGAAATAGCAGGAAAACTTGATAAGGAACAGATCAAAACAAATCAGCACAAACATACACAAATATGATGAAATCAACAGAGAACTAAATAGAAATGAACTCAGGATGGGAAAAGATGTGAGATTAATGTTATGAACATATACACCTGAAAATATTAAGTTCTTTGGCCAGGAATAGTTTAAAACGTTTTTGAAGGTGTGGTTGTCTATAAACATCAGCTGCAATGCATGTCTACGTCAAAACAATGATAAGGAGAAAGCTATAATTAATCACTATTCATATTTGTAATCACAGCATAACAACTCCAACATTACTACGCTTTTCAGTATCAATGCCATTTTTATCAATTAAACCACCACCAATTGGAAAGGCCTTGTAGTTGAAAAGATAGAAATTCAAAGTACCATCGCCTGAGCCGAATTTTAGATCGTCCAAAAATAAATTATTATCTTGTGAAGTTAAGGCATTGAAAACATCAACTTTCAATTCCTTGGCTAAAATTAATGCATCTCCAATTAAGGAATCTAGTCTTTTCCTCAATAACGCAGTGGCCTCTTTGTCGAATCTCTCTTTGCCAAAATCCGAATTAGAAGCGTAATAGAAGAGATATGCAATTCCTAATTCCTTATGCAGAGAGTTGTTTAAAACGGTGAATGGTAACAGATAGAACGAAAAGAAATCAGTTATTTCGCCATTCGAATCTTCCACGACATAGGTATAGATAACTTTATCTTCATCTGAAATATTATTATCACCAATCAACCAATGCTTTAAGTCAACTTGGTCAAATACTTGGACTATATCAAATCTTTTTTGATAGTCATTTAATAACTTCAAAACTTTATCAAGATCTCTCGATTCCATCTTCCTTAATCCTTTCGTTTTTGTATCTTTTGAGATTGTGTATTTTGCAATCATTTGTGTCTTTGAGACATTTTCTGGTAGATGACTAAATCCAACATCATATAATTTAGACCAGTTTAAAGGACGATGCGTGTATCGACAAGTGGAAATAGGACTAGGTAAAACAACACCTCCAGTATACAAAGCCTGCCAGATATCGTTTTTATTAACTCTTCTGGTAATCTCCTTGATCAGGATAGGTGTTAATCTTTTGCTTCTCAACTTCTTATGCACACACAAAAAATTAATCTCAACAGATTTTATTTCTTTAGATCTTAAATTCAAAGTGACTGGAATAGCTGATATGAATCCAACCAGGCGACCTGTTGCTTTCACTTTCACTCCAACATTCCATTCTTTACGCCATCCCGGAGGTTTCAAAGCCCAATTGAAAAAAGTAGGTGTGTAATTGAATCTGAAAGTAGCATCTTGATCTTCAACATAGTTTTCATGTAGTAACTGGAAAACATCAGTGGTATCTTTTTCATTTTCTAAATCCATTGTAACCCATTCAAATTCATTTATCAATGAATATGGTTCATCCCTCACGTCTGATGGCTTTTTAGATGAATCGATTGGTCCTTCATTCTCAACTACTTCATTAAAGTCTGGAACAGGTTGAGTTCTCCAAAATTTGTGATCTTTCATCTCTTTATGTTGTTCCTTCGTTAGTTGGGCCCCTTCAGCTAGCAACTTTATCAGCTGCTCTATCGATTTCTCCTTTTTACCACTCATTTCTATATTGATTTCTAAAAAAAGAGTAAAAGCACTCCAATACGTGCTAATTTATCTTATTAGCAGTTTAAATCAATTTCGAATTTTGTTGAATTAAATTCAAACCGGGTAATTAAATTGGTCGTAATTAAGTCTCGACGAGGGTGTTCCGGAAATATCAAAAATAAAATTTTTTTCTTTCTTTACTGATGAGATTAATTAGGCTAGATCTTACTTGCGCAATTGTAACTGAAAAACCAAATGATTTCTTCGACTACTTGGGTCCCAAGAGGGTTTGCTTCAGAGTTTCCAGAGAAATATGAACTGAATGATGAGGAAATGGAAAGAATCACTAAACTAGCCCAGTTAGAAATAGATGATGCTAGAAATGGTTTAGCTGAAGCTGAAGAAAATGAAGGTAAAGCTTCAGGATTACTCAACAAACAACTTGAAATTGATGATGATTTGAAAGAATATGATCTAGAACACTATGACGATGATTCTGAACAGGATGAAGGTAAAGGTGAAGCTGTTACAATGTTCCCAGGTTTATCATCAGAGGCTAAATTTCATCAAGATGAGGATGGTAACGACGCTTATATTTCATTACCAACCGAAGAAGACGTACAAGAAGAGAAATCCGAACTACAAGTATACCCATCAGATAATATGATTTTGGCAACGAGAACCGAAGATGACATTTCGTACTTGGATGTTTATGTTTATGATGATGGTGCTGGTGCTCCAGACGGAGAAGAAGAAGAAGGTGATAGATTTGATCCAGATGTTGCTAAAGGTTTAGTGAGAGACAATTCGCTATACGTTCATCATGATCTGATGCTTCCTGCTTTTCCATTATGTGTTGAATGGGTCAACTACAAACCAAATTCAAACGATTCAGAAAGTATTGGAAATTTTGCTGCTATTGGTACATTTGATCCGCAGATCGAGGTTTGGAATTTGGATTGTATTGATAAAGCATTTCCTGACTTGATTTTAGGTGAACCTGAACAAAACAGTTCATTGGGTTTAAAGAATAAGAAAAAAAATAAAAAGAAGCAAAATCAACAACATATTTTAACCCATCATACTGATGCTGTTTTGTCATTATCGCATAACAAATTTCACAGAGCAGTTTTAGCTTCTGCTTCTGCCGATCATACTGTCAAATTATGGGATTTAAACAACGGTATTGCAGTTCGTAGTATCAACACAATTCATAGCAATAAAAATGTTTCATCGTCACAGTGGCATAATACCGACGGTTCAATTTTATTGACCGGTGGTTATGATGGAAGAATTGCAGTCTCGGATGTTCGTATTCAGGGTGATTCTGAACTGTCCAAATATTGGAAAGTTCACTCTGGTGAAGAAGTTGAAGTTGTGAAATGGAGTAGTGAAACAAGTTTTTACGCAGGTACTGACCAAGGAAATATTTACTTGTTTGATATTAGAAATAACACTCAAAATCCAACTTGGACATTACAAGCCCATGATGCCGGTATTTCTTCATTAGAAGTAAATAGATATATTCCCGATTTACTTGTCACAGGTGCAATGGGTGAAAAACAAGTTAAATTATGGAAAGTCCCATCTAATGAAGCAGATAGCAAAAAAGGTCCAACCATGGTTTTATCTCGTGACTTTGGTGTTGGTAATGTTTTAACTACAAGTTTTGCCCCAGATATCGAAGTTGCTGGTAATATTGTTATTGGTGGTGTCACCAAAGGTTTAAAAATGTGGGATTCTTTTTCAAACAGATCTGTCCGTAAAGGATTTCAAGAATCACTAAGAAATCTACAAAAATTAGCAAGGGAAGAAGCAAAAAGTCAAGGTAGAGCATCAAGAATTGCAAGAAAATATCAAGGTGATACAAATGAAACTGTCATGACTATTGAAAGTGGTGGCGAAGAAGAAGATGATGACGATGAAGGTGAAGAAAATGGTAATTGGGAAAGTATGGATGAAGAATAGATTTCATTCTACTTTTTAATTTGGTTGTTGCATTTAGCTGTCATCTCTATTTTGTACACTATTCCTTATTTTCTCTAATTTGTACAATATTCTTTATTTACTTTCTTTTTACTTTTGTTAGAATTTATATTTTCCTTTTATAAAAGTACTTGAGGTTTAGTTTAAATTGTTTATCTGTACCTAACGATCACTAGCTTCGTATCGATTTGTCAACACAAGCTCAAATTCGACGATGCTTTAATTAAATGTTCCTAGCTACTCACAGTATCTCGGTTTTGTCATCGAATCTACCGATTATTCTGCGAGCTTTTGAATGGGGTGTTGAAAAACAAACTTTTTTATGTCAAATATAGCAAAAGCTCATAACTTTGTTCGAGTAGGAAGAAATCCAATTATAAAAATATGCCTAAGATATTGATTATTACTCCTCAACAAGCATGAATAGATGTATATATAAATGAAAACTAAATATAATAAAAAAATTGAGCTATTGGTTTGAACAGGATAATCAAAGAGTATGATAAATAAAACCAATACTAAATATTAAATGTAGAATATGATTAATATAATGAATCCTGAACAAAAATAAAACTTGTCCTCTTCAAGTATAAAATTGCAAAAAAACCCCTGTAACAACGATACCTTTAAATTTAAAAACCAGTGCGCAAACTAGAAAAAGATCACTAAAAAACCAAAACCATTTTCCCTTGCCATTTCTATTTCAGTTGACTCCTATTTTGGGAAAACGCTGTCTTCATTTTCATCGTCTATTATGATATCAATAACTTCAACAGCATTGTAGCCAGGACTTTCGTTTGATAGAGATAATGTTCTGCTTCTCCGAATATGCGATGAATGTCTTCTTATGTATTGCCGTGCAAAGGTTGAGGTGGTACTCATGTCGTTATCTTCTTCATCATTATCATCAAATACCTCGTCATTGTGATTATTGTGAAGAGCAACGTGGGTGTTTTCATCAGTGTTACTATCATAATTATCGTCGTCATCGTCACCACCGTCATCATCATAGTCATACAAAATTGCTGTCTGCTGTTGGTACTGACTTGCAAACAAATCCTGGTTCCAGCTGAAGCCTTGACTTTGCTTCAATGACATTGAGTAGGAAGGAATTCCATATTCCATAGAGCGCATCTCATAAACCGAATGTTTTTCATCATTGATCATTGAGCTTGATAAAAAGGACCGGCGTCTAGCCCACGGTGAGGAGGACGATGTAAAAGAAGAGCAACGGCGTTGCTTTGGTGTATCATTTTGAGTAGTAGGCTGTTGTTTGCTAATGGTACTCTTTGAACTACCAAGGTTATGATGATGAATATAAAACTCTTTCTTTGAAAATGATTTCGGGGATTTAGGTGTTTTATTTTTGATTTTATTTGGTGTTATGGAAGCAGAAATTGACATCTTATCAAGCTTTAGTTAAGTGGCCAATAAGTTTTATACCTCTGAAATGAATATATATATATCTTCATTTTAACTTCTAGATTCTTATCAATCAATTTCTACAAGATGACAGCAAAGTCACGCGACCAGATATACATCATGTGAAGAAAAACAAGATTATACTATGTAAGGTGTACAAATTAGAGCTAAAACTACAACCAAAACGCAGAAATGTAAATAAACAAGCGAGTATTCTATTCAAACTCATAGTAATATTGGAAGATAAACTTTTTTATAAATTTTGATCTGTTTTTGGTGGAGTTGCTAAAATTTAATCAATATCCGGGTAAAGTATTGGCATAAATGAAAAAACATATCCTGCATATAAGATTTTTTTCTGTGAAAGTTTTTTCCAGACCCTAAGAAAAAAATTTTATTAGAGAAAAAAAAATTTTATTTCAATTTCTTATTACGAAGTACTAAACTTAACCAGTAACTAACCTTACAATGTCAAGTCCTATTGAATTTCTTCTTTTTGAAGAAGCCACAGGTTATGCTATCTTTAAAGTTAAGTTACAACAAGACAACATTGGTTCTAAATTAAAAGAAGTTCAAGAACAAATTAATGATTTAAGTAAATTCAGTAAATTAGTTGAACTGGTTTCTTTTGCTCCATTCAAAGGTGCCGCCCAGGCTTTAGAAAACGCAAACGATGTCAGTGAAGGTTTAGTTTCAGACTATTTGAAATCCATTATAGAATTAAACCTACCAAAAGGTTCTACAAAAAATCAAGTCATTTTAGGTATCTCAGATAGAAATTTAGGTCCTTCTGTTAAAGAACTTTTCCCTTATATCGATTGTATTTCAAATGACTTAGTTCAAGATTTGTTGAGAGGTATCAGACAACATGGTGATAAATTATTAAAGAATTTACAAATTGGTGATTTAGAAAGAGCTCAATTAGGTTTAGGTCACGCTTACTCAAGAGCAAAAGTTAAGTTTTCTGTTCAAAAAAATGATAACCATATTATTCAATCTATCGCGTTATTGGATCAATTAGACAAGGATATCAATACTTTTTCAATGAGAGTTAAGGAATGGTACGGTTGGCACTTTCCAGAATTAGCAAAAATTGTTCCAGACAATTATTCCTTTGCTAAACTAGTTTTATTCATTAAAGATAAATCATCACTAAACGAAGAGTCATTACATGACTTAGCTGCTTTATTAAAAGACGATTCTGCTGTCGCTCAAAGAGTTATTGATAATGCAAGAATTTCAATGGGACAAGATATTTCTGAACAAGATATGGAAAACGTTTTAACATTTGCTAAAAGAACGGTTTCTATATCTGATTACAGACGTAATTTATACCAATATTTGGTTGACAAAATGCATACCGTTGCTCCAAATTTATCGGAGTTAATTGGTGAGGTTATTGGAGCCAGATTGATTTCACACGCTGGTTCTTTAACCAGTTTATCAAAACAAGCTGCTTCTACAGTTCAGATTTTAGGAGCTGAAAAGGCTTTATTTAGAGCTTTAAAAACTAAAGGTAATACTCCAAAGTATGGTTTAATTTATCATTCAACATTTATTGGTAGAGCTTCATCAAAGAACAAAGGTAGAATTTCTAGATATCTAGCTAACAAGTGTTCAATTGCTTCAAGAATTGATAACTATTCTGACGAACCAACAAACGTCTTTGGTTCCGTTCTCAAGAAACAAGTTGAAGAAAGATTAAACTTCTATGACACTGGTGCTACACCTATGAAAAACGCAGACGCTATCAAAGAAGCTATGGACCTGTATAACCATAAGGAAGATGGTGATGTTTCAATGGCTGATGAGACAGTTGGTGATATAACCATTGAGGGTGAAACACCAAAGAAATCAAAGAAAGACAAAAAAGAAAAGAAGGACAAAAAAGAAAAGAAATCTAAGAAAGAGAAAAAAGATAAGAAACGCTCTTCAAATGATGATGATGATGAATCACCAAAAAAGAAAAAGAAATCAAAAAATTGAGAGTAGCTCAAAATCTTTTAATTATTAATTAGTTTTCTGTGGTTTTGTTTATTATTATTTTGTTTCTAGGTTTTTTGGTATTTCTGTATATTTAAAAAAAGAAGAGAGTAGTAGCATAAGAAATAGCAAGACAACATGTTTTTGCTGAATTATTGTTGATACTAAGTTTTTTGTTGTTTTTTTTTGCGCAAGCTATGTATTTTAATTTTGACCATATTTTTTTTTAGTATATATATTTTTTTAATATTTAGCATTTATTACATGATTTAGAAAATTTGATTATCGAATCTGTATTTGAGTCAAAAATAACCAGCTACATCACAGAATGTTACACAGGAAGATAATGTCTTTAAATATACATAGCACTATTATTAACACTAATTTTTGTCTTTAGGCCTTTAATAAAACTATTTTTGAATATTTCCGTTTCATTACGGTTCAATTTCAAATATTCAATTAGGACAAATTGTAAATCATTCAAACTATCGTTATTAACCTTCTCGAAACCTAAGACACCCTCGCTCTGTAGTATTAAAACTAAACAGGATATCCTAGAAAACTCTGAATTCGATAAAACCGATGCTGATATACCTGTTATAAAACTTGGTGGTTCCAAATTATCAATTTGACCGATTCCTTTACCAGTAGCCGAACCTGTTGTTCCCAGTTTTGAAATCGAGTTCTTTGATTCACCTGGAGTAATTGACAAGATTTCTGAGGGTGTGAAATCTTGAAGTAGTGCCTTAGTTATTGAGTTATAAATTATTGAGTTTTGAAAAAAAGGAACTACAAGTGCATTAATTGGTCCACTTGTTAACTCATACTTGAAAACCTGCAACTTCAGCGCAATAGAACTTTCAGTTTGATTGGGTTCTGCAAAATACAACTGTTCGTCTTCGATATATTCAATTTCGTCGCCAGAACTATTCCTATCTCCAGCGATTGTAGGACCTTTTGAGACGTCTATGTCTAGAACAGCGGAGTGTTCAAAGCTACCCAATGACTCAAGTACAATTTTCAACGTATAAGGGACAATTAGAAGTCGTTCATTACTTATACTTTGTTTATCGATTGGAGTTATTCTGACTGTTGGC
The DNA here is from genome assembly GCA_030572875.1 of Wickerhamomyces kurtzmanii. Taxonomy (NCBI): domain Eukaryota; kingdom Fungi; phylum Ascomycota; class Saccharomycetes; order Phaffomycetales; family Wickerhamomycetaceae; genus Wickerhamomyces; species Wickerhamomyces kurtzmanii. The sequence goes on along the minus strand of JAJMCJ010000004.1, from coordinate 12,563 downwards.
AACGACGATTTGATATTAATGTCATCTTCAATGTCTGTGAATGTGTGACGAAGAGGAGGTGCATCTGACCAAGGTTTAATCTAATAATATTAGAAAAGATCACAAATAAAATAACAAAAAAAGACATACAATCATTCTTGACAAATATGCTGCTGGGGTTGTTGTTGATGATGTTGGTGCGAGATGAATGGAATACTTTTAGTTTCTGGTGTTGAAATCTTTCAGTGTGGCGAACACCAAAATTACCTGACTTGTATACAAACCGGCCTCAATGTTTGTTATTGATGGGAGTTTCTAGAAAAACTCTTGTAGCAATTCCTTAATGACTATATATCACTTCAAAACAATTTTAGATACATTTAAAGCAAATACACACTCCAAATAGACTTGTTTTGATGAATTTGGTTAAAAAGGGTTATGAACACTTTCACTGTTAATTTTTCCATGATGAATTTTATGGATACCATATACAAGAAGGTTGAGAACCTAATGAGATATCGTACAAAATGAGTAAAGCAGACTTTGAGGAATATTCCCTGAGATTCAGTAAATTACAGAGTGATTTGACTGAATACTATCAGGCAAGACAGAAACTGGAGACCCAATTTCAAGAAAATAAAATTGTAAAGCAGGAATTCGATAAACTAGACAACGAGGCTAAAGTCTATAAGTTAACTGGTCCTGTTTTATTGCCACAAGATAGAAGCGAGGCCTGCTTAAACGTTGAAAAAAGAATTGAATTCATCGGCAATGAGATGTACGTGATTTTTGGATCTACTGTATTGAATCAGGTACTAACTTTATTCAGAGAGCGAGTTGAAACCAAAATCAAAGATACGCAGAAAGATATAGAAGTAACAAGAGACAAACTATTAGAGGTCCGTTCCAAATTACAAAACGGTGCCTGATGAAATGCTTGAAAATACAATGTATATTAAATAAAAAAATTCTCAAGGCATTGCATAGTAGAAAAGGAAAAAAAAGAGCAAGAAACAAATCATAACAATGTATATCGTGTGGCTCATTAGACGTCAGGAAAAAACCAGAATTTAGCCCCTTGAAGCTTGGCTTTTAATCAGATTGACCCCAGAATGGAGAGTGTAAAAGATCCATTCCTCAGTGCTGTTATAAAATCCACCTAAAGTGTCAATACCGTCCAGTTTGTTGTCTACGAACTCCCAAGTTTTGTGAAAATCTTTGGAAGTATCATTGATCATAAACAGCTCGCTTGACACGTAAACACTGGATAAAGATATTCTTTTGGTATACCATTGAAAATCGTTCGAAGAATCACCACTATAAAATCTCATATCATCAGATAAACTCTGTAGCTCTGCCACAGATTTTCTGAAATATGGTGGTAGAATCATGTATGAGGCTGCTTGTCTCAAATGAGATATATAGGGAATATTCAACTCTAGTCTTTTTCTCATCAAATACTTCAATTTTTCAGATTCCGTCGCCAGCTTTTCAAAATCTTCATTGTTTGCAAGCTCTTTTAATTGTAAACGTGCTGTAACCAAGTGAAACTGGATCAAATCATAAGTACCATTCGTGAACAACGCTTGGATTGCATCTGAGTAGCCCACTTTTCTTGAACCCTCTATTATTGCCTTATGTTGGAAACCTAGCGTTGGCACAAAGTTCATTGATTCTTTCAGAATCTTGTATTTTGGCGACGACACATCGTAAAAAGGTTTATTTAGGTGATCAATTGAATGGTAGAGTCTTATACTCTTCAAGAAATGCTTTTTGTTTGTCTTGAACAATGAAGTGGATAGTTTGAACATTGGAGTAGCTGTCTATACTAGGTATACTTAGTTATGGCTACACAGCATACTTGTTGGAAGATTAACTTTTTCAACCGTTCTCCTTGCACGACAATCGTCAATTTCGGTTTAGGACACATATATAGTAAATATATAAGTTATGTTTTAGAGAATAACCAAATCAAGAAATAAACCAAAATATGGCCTATTTAGGCAATCATTACAATTGTACCCTGATGAAGAGAGCTAGTATTACTTTGTGAAAGAGCACAAGAGTCGATTTTTGAAAAACCAACGAGAAAGTGTTATGACTAAAAGTTCTTCAACGATAGAATGCTCTAGAAGGAGTGTTGGTCGTAGCAAACTGTTGCATTATTTCAGAGATACTGGTTTTGCTGTTCGAAATGCGCTGCTTTTGACCAATCGGAATTTCAGAAGCTTCGCATACATGTGTCTGTACCAGGAAAATTGTACATCCTCGATACCAGTGTTCAAGATATCAACAACAACACCAGATACAACGGGAAACTGTTCTTCAGGTTATTGTTTTCAGTTAACTACATCTGTATCGACTTTGGATCTGCAGTTTGATTTTTCTGGCAAAAAATCTCAAAAAACCAGCCGGAAAATTAGTATCAACATTTCTGGATTCATTTTCCCGACTTGGAAATGCAAAACGGTGGGAAAGCAAAAAAAGATTATATAAACAGCGAGATTCTTCCTTCTTTCACTAACTTCAGCAACTTTAATCAAGTTATTCAATAAACTATATTACTGGAATAAAATGTCAGAATCAACTGTTGGTAAAGTATGTAAAATTCAAGTTCAATTCGATTTTTTTCCAGCTATCTAACATATGATGAAGATTATTACTTGTAAAGCTGCTGTTGCTTGGGAGGCAAATCAACCTCTTTCTATTGAAGAAGTTGAGGTGCTACCACCAAGAGCTCACGAAGTTCGTATCAAAGTTTTATACACAGGTGTTTGCCACACCGACGCGTACACTCTGTCTGGTATTGATCCAGAAGGTGCCTTCCCAGTTATATTAGGCCATGAAGGTGCTGGTATTGTTGAGTCTATTGGGGAAGGTGTTGATAGTGTCAAAGTTGGTGATCATGTAATTGCTCTGTATACCGCTGAGTGTAAAAAATGTAAATTTTGCTTGTCAGGAAAGACCAATCTATGTGGGGCTGTTAGAGCAACCCAAGGGAAAGGTGTTATGCCAGATGGTACTTCAAGATTCAGATGTAAAGGTAAAGAACTACTGCATTTCATGGGTTGTTCAACCTTTTCACAGTACACTGTTTTAGCTGATGTCTCAGTTGTTGCAGTCAACCCAAAAGCTCCAATGGACAGAACATGTCTATTAGGATGTGGTATCACCACTGGATATGGTGCAGCCACTGTCACCGCTAATGTTCAAGAAGGAGATAACGTTGCTATATTTGGTGCTGGTTGTGTTGGTTTATCCGTTGTTCAAGGTAGTGCTCTGAGAAAAGCCAACAAAATCATTGTTGTTGATATCAACGACTCAAAGAAAGAGTGGGCAGAAAAGTTTGGAGCTACAGATTTTGTTAATCCAACAAAATTACCGGAAGGAGTTTCAACTGTTGATAAACTAATTGAAATGACTGATGGTGGTTGTGATTTTACTTTCGACTGTACTGGTAATGTTCATGTTATGAGACAAGCATTAGAAGCATGCCATAAAGGTTGGGGTCAATCAATCATTATCGGAGTCGCCGCTGCCGGTAAGGAAATTTCTACTAGACCATTCCAATTGGTCACGGGTAGAGTTTGGAAAGGTTCAGCTTTCGGTGGTATCAAAGGTAGAACTCAATTGCCTGGTTTGGTTGAAGATTATTTACATGGTAAATTAAAAGTAGATGAATTTATCACTCACCGTCATCCATTAGAAAAGATTAATGTTGCATTTGAAGATATGCATGCTGGTGATTGTATCAGAGCTGTTGTTGACTTATCTGCGTAGATTTACTAGTTTCCTTGTTCACAATTGTTTATGGTGTAATTATTAATTGATTTTTTTATCATCAATGAATTGTAATATTTCTAGTTCTGCTTGACATGAAGCAACTGTCGAATATAAAGATTAAGAATGCTGTATAGAAAGCAAAACAACGTTTTCATTGATCTTACAGAACTAATGACATAATTAATTATTTACAGAATTGCTTCGCACATTTTTAATATTAGTACATAAAACAGAAGAACTTTTTTTTACTCTCCTCGAACAAGAGTTTTCATTCACTCAAGACAATAAAATTAAACAGAAGAACAACTAGAGATTGGCAAAAAAAGCTAACATTCAATTCAGAAATAAAGAATACACATAATTACGTAAAAAAAAGAACCAGAAGTAGTGTACAAAAATAATTTCTTTGTCTTTTCTAAAGAAGATCAAGTAAATATGAATTTTTTTTATCAAACCTTTTGTTACCCAATAAAAATACAACTCCAATCACTATCACAACTATGCCTTTTCATTCAATGAAGCACTAGATTTATTACCATTTAAAGCTTCAGATTCATTATTAGTTGTAGTGGTTGAAACATTTGAAGGTAAAATACAAGAATTTGAAAGATCAATAGGTGTTGGGGTAGACGCACTTGAACGTTGATTACTGTTCAATGGTTGTCTTTGAAAATGTTGTTGTTGTTGTTGTTGTTCTTGACCAATAGATAATCCGTTGATCTGATTAGCCAACTCCTTTAATGAATCAGCATTACTTAATTCACCCCCTGCAGAATGAACGAGTTGCATATATTGAGAACTTGGTTCCTGTCTGTACAGAATATTGCTGTTGCTGTTGCTGTTGGAATTGAATTGTTGAGTGATTGGTTGTAGGGGAATTTGTTGAAATTGTAAATTCGATTGCGAAACAGACAATTGATTAGATACTGAAGGATTGAGCTGTGGATGTTGTTGCAACTGTTGTGATTGCTGATTGAAATACTGATTACTGTTTTGATTATTAAAACTTGCACTGGTTAAATGATGCGATAATGCTTGCTGTGGTTGTGGTTGTGGTTGTGTTAAAAGCTGTTGCTGTTGCTGTTGAAATTGAGGAGCAGCTGGCGGTTGTGAATGGTTCAAATGATGAAAATGATCGACTTGAGATTGCTGTTGCAATGGTAATGTTCCATTCATCTGCTGTATATGATTACCATTGCTGCTGTTGTGATGGACATGATGGTTACCACCGTGTATATTGTTGTTACTATTGGTGTTGCTACCATGATGATTAGCAGAAACTGATGTGTTAACTCTTGGTGCACCACAACGCAAACAGCAAATATTCTTAGCAAAATTATGATAAGAACAACTTTCATTTGTACACTTCCAATCACCTGCTCTGAATGGAACTGAGCTAACTTGTCTGCCGCTATTTTGATTATTGGCATTGTTATTTGTGTTATTTGCATTACCGTTATTTTGTTGAGAGTTATTATTTACACCAGTAGTTGCAATCAAATTATTGCTGTTGTTATTATTGAGGTAGTTCAATGAATTTGCCTGGTGACTACTTGAAGTGCCTAAAACAAATGGTCCATTGGAATTACCGCTTGGATTACCACCATTGTTTTGATTGGAAACGTTATTATTGGTAGTCTGACCGTTTGAGCTGTTATTATTGTATGATGGTGTGTACATTGATTCCTGAATAGCAGCAGCTGATGCAGCAGGGAATGAACATCTAAAACAAGCAGTACGACGTTGAAAGTTTGAAAACCCGCACGAAGGACATGTCCAGTCGCCAGGTCTTGGTCTGTTCTTACTTGGTGGAAATGGAGTTAAAATCTCTTGAGCTCTGTCTAGAACTCTTGCACTTGATGGCTGAACTTCTATAGCTTTTTCGTTAAGTGCTCTACCATTCATGGCCAATGATTCTGCAGCCTCTTCATGTGATGAGAAAACGGCAAATCCTGAGCCTGTTGATTTATGTTGGTCTGGAGTTTTCAATGTCCAAAATGCAATTGGTCTCCCACCATATTGAGTGAACCAGCTTTCTAACTCACTTTGAGTTGTGTCGTTTGGTAAATTTGACATATGTAAAACTTTTGACCTTTCGGACAAAAAAGCACGTACATCAGCTCTTGCATCATAAGGTCTAGTCAACACGTCCGAATGGTCTTCTGTGGGATTCGACTTTTTTATTAAGGATCTAAGAACTCTTGCTAGAGTGACAGCTTCTTCCATTGCTCTTCTTGGTGTTGGTGTAGCCAATGACTGTAAATGAAAAGGTAGATTACTTTTGATTGGGGCAGAATTTTGAACAGCTTCAACTTCTAAAGCGGCACAAATGAAGGAAAGATTGGATGATGAATAAGATAAAGATTCAGGGTGGTGAGCCTGCCATTTAGAATATTCTTGTTTGAGATCGAAAACCCTAGCGTGCTGCAAATAAGGAGGCAAAACAACACCTTTGTCTCTTGCTTCTCTTGGTAACTGAACTCTCAGATCCCAAGCATTTAAAGTGACAAACGTAAAATCTAGGCCTTTGGAAGTAACAAAATCGTGAATAAACTGATCTAACCTTTGAATAGCGTTATGAAAAGTACCAGCATTTCGAACGTGTTCCCAGGATAAAGTTGTGAGACTTGTACACAAAGGAGTTATTGGTGTGTTGACCGGTCTGGCTAAGACAGAATCACCGTTTATCTCTTCCAGAGTGTTAGCATCAATCAAAATCCACGCCATTTCAATAACCTCGGCTGAGTCTTTAGTAACATAAACTCCATGTTCGTCGCATGTAGTTGCAATATGAATTACAACGTAAACGTCACTCATGCTGTTTCAACTTTTTTTCTTTTATCTTTGCTGAACTTTATCGTGCGAAATTAATGAGATAAAAAAATAACCTGTTAAAGTCCACTATGATCTTCTAGAAAAAATCAACACTGAAATAAAACAAAGATGAACAGCTGTTGATGTTTGACCAGGTTGTTACTTTAAAAGTAGCTTTCAGCACAGAATAATGACGATTAATTTTTCATCGACATCGATCGAAAGAAATTTGTTTTTTCCATGGTGTATGGATGTCGCAAAACTTCAGATCCGGGATGGATTTGCGAGGGTAACTAAAATCTCAGCATCCGATAGATAGTGAATAAATAAATACAAAAAAGAACAAGTTGAAATTTTGTGAAGCCTGCTAAAGTTGCTTATTCTTCCGTTTGAAGAAGTCTTTATTTCCATGAAGTTATCAAGTTAGTGTTTTGACTTCAGTGTATTGAGATCAACGAAAAAAAAATTGAAAATCGAGGAACAGAAGGGACTCCAGATAGATAATAAAGAAGAGGAAAAAAAACTACAAGATAGTTTAATATCATTTTTGGAGAAAATAGAAAGAATATGAGCTTTTCACAGTCTGTATATCCACTCAAGAATCATACGTTGCCTTCGACTTCCCATTCCAACGGACACCCTTTAAGCTCGATAACGACGTCGAGTTCACAAGCAACAAGCAGAAGAGTATGGATAAGGAGACCAAATGGGAGTCCAACCTCCTTGTACGTTGGTTCGGCAGATTTGGTGGATGACTTGAAAACGATGATAATGGCAAAATACCCGCTAAGTCTAGCTAAACAGTGCGATCCATCTGATCTCATTATCAGGTTAGACACTGGCCAGCTTCAATCACCGTTTCTTCTCAGTTCAAATATTCTATCACCAAAACATAAGAATCAGAATTTTTTTTCTGACAGGAATCAAAAGGAGCAGGTTCCTGTTTCACCGATTCCAGTATCTTATAAGAGCCAGTCTCCACTCCTGACAAAGCAGTCATCGACCTCATTCAATGATGATTCTTCAAACATATCAATCAAAAGTAGCTCACCTTATCCGGTCATTCTGGAACCAGATCAGCCAGTATGGCGTATACTAGATTTGCAGTTTCCAGGAGGGATGGCAATGCAGGATGCTTTTATAATTGAAGTTCCCAGAAGAGAAGACGGGTACGACAGCGAGCCATTGTCTTTCTCAGATTCGCAGTATAGCGTCTCCAACAATCAACATAACACCAGAAATGAGCAACTCATCATACCATCTGGAAATGCCAATATAGGCCTCAAAAGTATTGAAAAGCATATATCGCCTTCACTTCCTATTACAACCTCATTACCATCAACCAATGTGCAACATCAAAATAATTATGATCGTGAATTAGCTTCTAGTACACCTGAATTAATAAGGCCGAAAAGAATAAACTCATTACAAATACCCCAACGATTATCAACAGAGTTCCACCCGGCTGAAGAGATAGGGGCAACGTTTGATGAAGATTTTGATTCTCCTCTACATAGGAGAGCTCTCTCTAATTCGGCAGCAGTTACAGCAGTTGTGCTATTACCAAAAAATTATCCGATAATGAACGAAGATATCAAAGTGAATCAACAGTTGCAACGAAATGGTATACCATCAAACATGGTTCCATCTAGGAGCAGTTCAACAGTAACACTAAATGGCAAACCAAGAGTCACCCCTTCTCCAGACTTGGTGTATGACAACCAAAAACTTGGTTTGTCAGATAATGCGGATAACGTTAAAGAGGAAGTTTCTAAAAAGAAAGCTCAGAGGCCTACAATGGACAAACTTTTACCAAGCATCAGTGTTCTAGTTGTTGAAGATAATGCAATCAATCAAGCAATTTTAGGATTATTTTTTAGAAAGCATAAGATTCATTACAAGATTGCTAAAAATGGTCAGGAAGCTATAGAGAAGTGGAGAGAAGGAGGGTTTCACTTGGTGTTAATGGATATCCAATTACCTGTCATGTCTGGAATTGAAGCAACAAAGGAAATAAGGAGACTAGAGAGAATCAATAGAATTGGTGTCTTTTCGAGTGAGTTCAACGATGCTGTAACTGACCAAAAGGATCAGCTAGACTTGGAGGTTTTCAGATCACCAGTTATTATCGTTGCCTTAACTGCCAGCACTCTCAAAACTGATAAAAAGTTGGCTTTAGCTGCCGGTTGTAATGATTATTTGAGTAAACCGGTGAATTTGGAATGGCTACAAGTCAAAGTAACTGAATGGGGATGTATGCAAGCGTTAATTTATTCAGCTATTTATTAATCTATATTAAACTTGTCTTATATAGTTATTATAATTGTATTATTTGTATATGTGGCTCTTAACAATCAATATATATATATATTTTCTAATTTTTATATATGGAATGGAAGTAACTTTAATATATTCTCATGAATACATAAGCAGAATTATCAGTTTATATGAACTTGAAGAGAGCAAAGTCAGAGGAATCAAATGATTCAGTCAAGAAGAAGAAACAAAAGCAGGAAAATTTTTGGCCACCAGCTTTTGAAGAGCTGGAGAAAATTCACTTCAGATTAAACACTTTTTATACGTTTCTAAGTTCCAGAAAACATGTTATAACTACATTAGATACCCTGAGGCCTCCTGTTGAAGCCACGATTAAGAGACAACTGACCGTCGAGGACGTTTCTAAGTTAGTTATACTTATGCCAAATGATATTTTATTTCATTATGTTGACGAGAATCAAGTACAGCTGGAACAGAAGCAATATGATGACGAATACAGGTTTCAGCAGAAAGAGACTGATATATATGATCTGAAACAAGAGGATCTAGAGTCGTCAAAACAGTTGCTTATATTTGAGTTTATTGATGGTAACTTGAAAAAACAGAAGGAAACACCAAATTATTACACCGAAATGAAAGTGCCCGATTACACACCAGACTCGATGAAAAAATTAATTTCAAAACGAGACAAGAAGTTTCATCACAATGTTGATGAATTCATTGCACATTGTAAGAGAAAAAGTGTTGATCCGGTTCAAGAGCTGGATAGATTATCACAAGCGAAGATACCGAAACCAAAATATTTTATGGATCCCGTCGAAGAGATGTCCAACAACATTCAGAAAGTCAATTCTGATATCAGACCAACAATTCCTGAATTTATAGAGAAGGTTCAAGGAGCACAATCTTATAAAGGCCAAATCGTTGAGACCCTAGTTATAGACAAGCGAGATACTGTTTATGGTGAGTTGGACTTTGAGTTATCACCAAACCTGTTAAAAGCCCTAAATCATATTAATTTTTATTCACACCAAGCTGGTGCCATAAATATGATTCATCAAGGTTATAATGTAATTATTTCAACACCTACATCTTCCGGTAAATCTCTGATTTATCAAATACCAGTTCTAGATACATTAGAAAAAGATCAAAACTGCTGTTCAATGTATCTTTTCCCCACAAAAGCGCTTGCACAGGATCAAAAACGTTCGTTTCAAGAGCTGATGATGAACATACCAGAACTTCGCCACACTGTTGTTGATACGTACGATGGGGATACTGAGAAAGACAGAAGAGTTAAGGTGAAACGCGATGCAAGGGTTATCTTTACCAACCCTGATATGCTCCACGCAAGTATTTTGCCAAATCATCAGAACTGGAGACATTTTCTAATGAATTTGAGATATGTAGTTGTCGATGAACTTCATTTCTATAAGGGTTTGTTTGGTTCACATGTCGCTTTAATTATGAGAAGATTGAGAAGAATTTGTTCCTTCTTAGGGAATGATAATCTTCAATTTATTTCTTGTTCTGCTACTCTGAAGGACCCTATAAAACATATGAGTGAAATTTTTGGTATACAAAACATTATCCACATTGAGAAGGATGGTTCACCTTCAGGTGAAAAAAGATTGGTTTTTTGGAATCCACCTTACATTAACCCAAACGATACTTCTAGCGGTAGAGAATCTTTTATTGGAGAATCTGCTAACCTTTTGGTCCAGCTGGTTTTGAATAATATTAGAACGATAGCGTTTTGTTATGTTCGTCGTGTTTGCGAGCTGCTCATGAAAGAAGTACGCAACAAATTCATTCGAATGGACAGACCTGATTTAGTTTCACAAGTTATGAGTTATAGGGGTGGTTATTCCGCGTCTGATCGTCGTAAGATTGAACAGGAAATGTTTCATGGGAATTTACAGGCTATAATTTCAACAAATGCTTTGGAACTTGGGGTGGATATTGGTGGTCTGGATGCTGTTCTAATGTGTGGTTTTCCTTTATCGATTTCGAATTTTCACCAACAATCTGGAAGAGCCGGTAGACGTAATAAGGATTCACTGACTCTGGTTGTTGCAAGTGATGCCCCTGTTGATCAACACTATATGGCACATCCTGATGTCATACTTAAGAGTGAATTTCAGGATTTAGTCTTAGATTTTGACAATGTGCTTGTCTTTGAAGGCCATATTCAATGTGCTGCATTTGAGTTACCAATCAACATAGACAGAGACTCGGAATATTTTGAGAAAGTTAAATTAACCAAAATATGTAAAGAGAGACTGGATGAAGATGATGACGGATACCATTGTAGTGGTCGGTTTTTACCATGGCCTTCGAAGTCAGTTTCAATCAGAGGTCTCGAAGAGGAGCAATATGCAGTTGTCGATATCACAAATGGTAGAAATATTGTTATTGAAGAGATTGAGGCTTCCAGAACAAGTTTTACATTATACGAAGGGGGTATTTTTATTCATCAAGGTTATCCGTATTTAGTTAGGGAGTTTAATTCTGATGAACAATACGCGAAAGTTGAAAGAGTTGATGTTGATTGGGTTACAAAACAAAGAGATTTTAGCGATGTTGACCCCAAAATGATCGAAGCTACTAGATCATTGGAAACTAGCGATGTACCAGTTTATTTTGGTAAAATTGAAACAACAATCGTTGTTTTTGGATTTTTCAAAGTTGATAAGAAGAACCGAATTCTGGATGCAGTCGAAGTCAATAATCCGCCAATAGTATTGAAATCAAGAGGTTTTTGGATTGATATACCGAACGAAGCCTTAGATATCATTAAACTGAAAAAATTAAACATGGCAGGTGGTATTCACGCAGCTGAGCATGCAATTATGGGATTATTACCGTTAGTTATTGTTAGCGGATCAGACGAAATTCAAACTGAATGCAAAGCTCCAGAAAAAGAGTTCGCATCAAGACAGAGTAAAAGACAAAGACCTGCACGACTGATATTTCATGATGCTAAAGGAGGTGAATATGGTTCTGGTTTATCTAGTAAAGCGTTTGAACATATCGACGAATTATTGAATGATGCCGTTAAAAGAATTCTTGAGTGTCCATGTGACTTTGGTTGTCCTGAATGTGTCGCTGCAAGTTTTTGTAAGGAAAACAATTTGGTTTTGTCAAAACCTGCAGCTTTGGTTATCTTGTACGTTATACTGGGTCAGCCATTTGAATGGGATTCAATCCCTGATGGCCCAGAGCCTAATATGCCTGAAGTTGAAATTGAAACAGTTGTTCCGGCTGGTATGCCAACTAAGTTTGCCCCAGATGTTCAAATTATCGACGTTAGAAAAGCAAAACCTCTGATAAAGGTTGAGCATGGTGATCTTGATTTCTCGAAAGTCAATAATGATATCAGCGATGCAAAGAATGTTCCGATCAAGATAAAAAGCCTCATTCAGAACATTGGGAATCCAAAAACTGAAAATATTTCAAAAGACATAGAAGAAAAAGAAATAGATAAAAAGTCGGATGATGAAATTAACGATAGTGATGAAGAATTTTTAAGATTATAACTTTGAAGGCGTCTTTATGGAAAGTGATAGAATTACACTGCACATTAATTACGGATGTCTCATTCGCAGCATGCTCTATGTAATTATGGATTTCGTTTTATATTTATACATACAAACTTCCCTCGCTCCTACTATAGAATTAACATAATCAGCATAAATCATTTGAAAGCA